>DWEC01000559.1:0-16395 GCA_018245735.1 Microceris miodesmiata
TATATATATATATACATATATACAAGCATTGCTCGTTTAAAGATATTAGATAGAAGTTAGAACTGATAGACTGTATTTCGACAACAAAATTCACTATTTTGCAGGTAATTCTACTTATTATCAAGTGTCATTGTAGAGCAACCCCTATAACTGATATTATATAAATATTGATGAACAAGGTTGTCGATTATTATACTCGTAAAATTAACACGGACACGTTGGCCATGAACAATGCGTTATTTATGGCCCTCGTTTCCGATGAGACAGATTTTTTTATTTAGCTACTTAATGAACAAATCTTACATCTTGCTGTACTACAGTCAGCAGCTAATATTTTCAATAAATTCATCTTAATCCGCTTGTGAGTTGCTCTGTGCCTATTTATCTCTCAAAATTAAAAATTCAGGAACATTATAAAGTACTGTACATAACATATACTTTGTTAATAATTATGTAGGTAGGGTAAAGCAAACGTAGCTATGAGGCAGGCGTTTTTATAAAAACCTAAAGGGCACTATTCGTCAAGATATGTATCTATTTTTATGTAATTGCATTAAAATATCTGAGGTTTATGACTGATACTAAGACACTTTTGGTCGTCATAAATCTTCGTGTGTTAGTTGAAGTTGTAAATCAATTTGTCAAGCACAATATAGTCTCCATAAAAAAATCCCAAAACTTTTTAAGTTTTTGAATTGAATGGACTTGTTCTTTATAATTGTTTAGAATTGTAGCAGTAACATAGTACAATTACATACTGGCAACATCTGATAAATGGCCCTAAAACATTTGTTCAGAATAGTAAAACAAGTAGGTAACTCGATGCTGAGCCTGGATATTGCTTACTGGATATTGATTATAGTGTTACAAACGTTATTATCAATATCATGTTGATATTTTTATATTATGTGAAATTGTACTACGGTTGTCTACAAACTTGTGTATACAATTTCTGTTAATTTCGTCGTTTTTATGTCTTTAAAATCAGCTGATCTTACGTATCTGGCTGGTTTACTTCTCGAGGCTATTAATGATTCACCCGTTTTATTGGAATTGTTTCATGATTATTCGCATTATCTATAGAATATTCCGGATTTACAAAAATATTTGATACAGTTTATACTAATAACCTCATCTTACTATAATTGCATTTTCTCAATAGCACTTGACTGATTCTGCAGATTTTAATTTCATAATGTTAGAATATTGTTTTCTATACATATTTTTTATTTATTGTTCCTCTACTGAGTACTCAAATCCTAATAACTGATCAAGCAAATTTTCAATTTTAATACGTACTGTATTTTTTATTTGTTTTGAATCAACAATTTTACTTGATATGTGATGTGACTATGATAATAAATTTGACACTAACTTCTTTGAAGAGGGCGCGTAACTTTTAAAATAGATTGCTAATACCTATGTGAGTATTTCAATCTTAAATAATTAATTGTATGCTTATAAAATATTACATAATTGTTATATAAATGAAGCTTTCTTATTTTTACTTTGATATTTTTATTGAATAAACAAAACATCGGTTACCTACATTGTCCATTTTTTAATTCAGTTGTCATGCCATTCATCATCATCATCAGCATCAGCCTATCTCAGTCCACCTGCTGGACATAGGGCTCCCCAAAAGGGTTCCAAAATGCCATGGTATTAAGGAACAGATTTTCGTTAGTCCTGTCAAATCAACTACTTGCCATTTTGTTTTAGGAAGTGCAGAAAAAATTTTTGTCAGTATATATTTTGACAAATCATTGTAATTTTCTGCTTTTAATTTTTCTAATTGCGTTTCATGTTTGATTTCAAATGTATTCGATTATAATTTGTTTATAAGTATGATGATAAATTAAGTATCGTGAAGTAAGATTGCAATGCTCGCTTAGTTAGTGCTACTGCTGTATAACTGTCAACTGTTAAGTTACTTCATATTTGGAATAGAGTATAATTATTTCCTTCAATGTTTGGCTTTAATGTAAATAGGTATATGTAAGAAAATATGGTGTTGCCACATTTTAAGATCGCTACAACCGATCGTTTTCAGACCGTGAGGTCTGATATTTGTTTTATAGATGACAAAAATAGATAAATGTGTTTCTATGGAACTTAATTCAATAAATAACGTGTCATCACATTTTATTGTGTTACTTATACTAGGGAATGTAAGGGGTAATAAAACAACTGCCATATAAAAAATATTTATTATAGTTTTGTTTGTTATAGAAGTAGAAAATAAAACGACAAAGTAAGGTTTAATAAAGTTTTTTATTTATTTATTAGAATTGATTTGTTTTTCAGATTTTTTTGTATTATGTTTACCCGAATTTAATACGACTGCAAACAAAAAGCGAACGGAATAAAAATTAAAAAATAATAAACAAGAACTCTAAAATAATTATAAGTGTATAAAATTTATAATCATCGGTATAAAATTTATATAATCGGTATATATACATACATAAATATCGAAATCAAGGAATCATAAAAATATAAACATTATAAAAAATAAAAATAAAAATTAGGAACGCAACAGTAAGTTAAAGCAGTCGTATTATTAAATTATTTTTAAATAACTACCACCGCTTCGGAAGGTGTTCTGGCTGTGGAGAAGAAGCGGCGCAAGAAACTCCACAACAACACCTCTGATTACAATCATTACTTAGACAACACATTACAATAAATTGCATTTTACATACATTGCGACATATTTTTTATTACAATAATTATTATAAACAACAAAAATTTTAGAGAATTATGAAAAACAAAATTTAAAATACAGTAAATGGAATGGAGACGAAGTTAAACAATTTTCGAATAACGGAAGTTTTTTTTTAAATCTACCACCGCTCCGGAAGATGTTTATTTATGGAGAAGAAGCGTCGCAAGAAACTCAACAGCAACACTTATTTATTAAAATGATCCAGCACTCAAAGAGGTATTTTAAGCAAAACGATTACATGTTGATACATATTTGTAACAAAGCATACAAACATATACAAACATGTCTTACTACAATATAATCATCAAGAATGCTGCAGTCTCACTGAAAAAAAAATCCTGGTAAGTAACTAACTGTGCCACACAGAAAAAATGACTCGTGTAAACTAAACTATCATTCATTGCTAAACTAACCTTTAGCAACTTTAACAGCTTCATGCTTAGTAAATTAGTGGCCCAGTACTCCCAGTTTTAGTGACTGACTCGGTGACATAAAACGTTCCAATTTACGAATGCGACGCAACACAGATTAAACAACATGTAACCACGCGGAAGAACGTGTAAAAAAGCATTAAAATATTAAAAATCTGATCATAATACTCATCTGTAATACTCAATCTAAGTGCCACATGAACACCCCAAGCAAAAATGTACGATACCAAACAAAATGCAAAAAGGGCTTTTAATGTTAGTACATTATTATTTACAGATACACATAAGGTTGCTTTCTCAAATTTCCGATTCTTCCATTTTGAACATTATACTTTAGTGGCACATGTTTTGTAGTTACTACCATTTTTCTTTGTATACAATTTTCCTAGTGACGGATACATTTTTTTTTTAATCCACGGCGAATGTATGTTAATAAATTCATATCACATAATTTCTACATGTCATATTGAAATTATGTATATATTTAATAATCAAAATTGATTCTTAGTAAATTATTAAAAATCTTGAAAATGTTGAGTATTATGAAACATTGCTGTAAAGAGAAAAATTATACTACGTTCTATTATATGTATATAAAAACATACATAAAAGTATGCAGTTATGAATATGTACATATATCTAAAACTGTGTATGTTATGTAGCGTGAATAATGAGTGTATAGTGAAATTTCAATTATACTAACAATAAATTAATTAGAAATGTATGAAAAATAATAAAGATAAAATAACTACTTATTAATTAATAATACAATAAATACTTAATTATACAATAAATGGCAAATACCTATAAACAACAATTTAGACAAATATAAGCTTATATTTAGACTTATATGTAGCCCTATTTGCCTGTCTTATGAAGTAACAATGAAATGTGTCAGTGTTATTAGTGTTGGTTTGATATTTTAAAATGAAAATGGAGAACGGTTTAAAATGTCTATTAGCTTATATACACATATTTTAAAATGTGTTAGACACAGTTCAAAACAAATCAAAACAAAGAGACAATAAGAAAACCGATGATGATAAGCGTGAACCATGATTAGTTAAATTAATCACTTGCTGTGTAGAACCTTCGTACTCTACCATTCGTATAATATAGAGTTCCTCGCTTTTGAAACAACAAACAGCCCTCTACTAAATTCATGAAATTTCAGTAATGTCGATTAAACGTTACAAGAACCGAAACGGTCACCTATATGGTGATAGAGAAATAAAAATTTTAAGGGAGCACTTCGTTTTAATGATAGAATATATATATATTTGAATGCGCAAAGATGAACTAAAACAACTTCTTTTATGATCTGCGTAATAATCCTGAATAATAACGGAAAGCAAAATCGAGCAAAAAGTGCACCAAAATGCATTAAATTAAATCCTACGTGTCAATTGAATTGTGATTTGTATTGGGTTAGGGTAATTCAAATGTCTTGACAAAGTATAACAATAAAACATACAATTTCTTAAAGAAGATAATGAAATTAAAAGCATATTAAATAATGATAATAATATTACATGAAAGTATAATAACATTAATAATATGCTTGCATTTGGGCAAAAACGTTAGCCTATTACTCCACAGCCCTAGCTAGTAGCTCATGTTAACGACAAGGACATACTAGTAATGAAGCAGAACCGCAACTCGAAGTGGTAACGCTAGATCTCAACCTACTCGGTGTTGTGATTCGTGTTACTAGTCAGCGTGATACAATCCAAAAGTGTATGATTGCACATCATGAATAGAATCTGCAGGCCAGGGTACAAAAAGCACTTGTTGCTAATATGTTTAGTGATCACTTGGATAAAACATCACAATTAAAACTGATTATATAAAAATGTTGAGCATTAATAACGAATTGGGTTTAAAACAAACAAGTCACAACATCAGAATATAAAGTTCACACGGTGTGATTCTAACAATATAAGCATGCTATGTGATAATTTAAGTCTTTATATAGTGTATGTTTTTCAAAGAAATCCTATTACATAACATGCTGCACCAATGACATTAATAATTGGCTGGCTTTATTACCACCTGCTTCAAAGCTTAAGAACATTCAGTCCGAGCAGTAAACTAAATGTGTGTTTATCAATTACATGAGGAATAATTCTGGTGGATTACAAATTCACTATATCCAACACTGTACTCACACAAAGCATCTATAAAAGGAAGCTATTGAGTTTCCGGCGAAAAATGTGTAGGTAAGTAAACAAATGGAAGCGATTGGAAATAGAAATGGAAAAGTGATTCTAAATCACGAACAAACGTGTTCAAAAACTCTTGAAATGTACGGCCAATGAACTGCAATTGTGTAATAGCAAGTAGTAATAGTGAAGTCGGTTTGCTAAATACAGTTAATATTATAGTAAAGCCAGTTCGCTGATGGTAAATTATTACAAAGTGTCTAGTTAATCAAGACTCATTCACAGCGTGTGGTTAAATAGTAAGGCTCGGCTTATGATATCTTCCATTCAGTGAATAAGCCTAACAGAAATAACAGCTACACCCTTAAACAGGAGAATTAAAAAAAAACTTTATGTGCATAGCGTTATTTTCATAATTAATGGGAAGTGTAAAAATATATTAGCCGTCAATTTATTTGGCTTGGCTAATCTTTCATTTACCGAAGAAGCCTACCAACGTTAAGAAACATACTGTTAATATAGTAACAGAGAAAATTGTGTGTATGTCGTTATTTGCGAAAGCAATGTAACATGTAATATTTGCTATAAGAATGATCTTAGCCTAGCTTAAAATATCTTTCGATAACAGAATAAGCCTAAAAACAGTCGTATAAGATAGCGATATTCACAGTACGGCTCCGATACTGTAATACGATTACATGAAAATTTTGTGCATAATTTGAAAAGTAATTTTGTGTATCAGAAAGGATTTGCTTTCAGGATGAATTTAGGAAACCTTATAAGTTTGTTAAAGCATTGGTAGTTAAGAGACAAGTTTATGCGTGAGTCTGAAATAATTATAAATTAACGGACCACATTGTGTGAGGTGAAAAAAATCATTTATGAGTATATTGTTTTTACAAAAAACAAGAAATCTGTAATATTAGCGCATTATTGAACCTAAGGAATTAGTAGCTCACAAGCGACAAGTCATGTGTTAGATTCAATAAAGAGCTATGCAGGGCGTTGATAAGCGGTAATGGTAGCTTTTTAAAACATTGCAATTATATGTAGGTGTTACACAAACCAAAAATGCCTGAGAGGCCTACACGAAACCTAAAACAGGCGACTGTGAGAAACATTCTGTGAGAAAATAAAAAAAACTTGTTATCTGGGCAAAGAATGAGGAGCAGTACAGGGAATTTTATGCTGTGGTTTCTGAGATGTTCTACTGACTTCATGTCTATTTCTCTATCCAGTTTTAACACTAATAACTACAATGTATTTAACCATATTCAAAGCTATTTGAAAAGAAATGTTTATAAGTCAATCCCAAAACTTTAAAATTAATACATCATAGCTAATCATCTTGGCCAAGTACAAGAAAGGTTAAAAAAACTGATAGTCAATCTCAACTGATATCAATGAAGAACATCAAAAGAAAAACAAGATAGTAATTCTGCTGTTTTAATGAGTGCAGACAGGTACAAGTTTTGGACTGGGGTGGTGTTGCGAAGAGAGCATTAAAGTGGAAGGCTGCTAAATAAAAGCTTGTAATGTTTAATAGTTAATTTTAAGACAAAAGGGTAGGAAGTACGTTAAAAAAAAAATAATTTAAATGTGTTAACGGAACAACAACTCAGTCTCAAAATGTCCAAGTGATAAACTTTAGACGTTCAGTAATGACACGATCGTCTAGAAAGTGCCTGATTTTGCAAGTACCATTGTATAATCAGTAATAAACCTATTAAACTAGTTTAACACTGAAAAAGAGGAATGAACACACGCTGGACTATTTCGTGTACTAGGTATTTTTCCAGCATCCCTGTTGCTCGGGACTATAATACGATGGGCTACGGTATCTCCTGCCTGTCGTAAGAGGCGACTAAAAGGGGCGACTAAAAGGCGACTAAAAACTTCCGGGGTCTAGCCGCTCTAGCTGGCCTAGAGAACTCGGAGCTGGTCTAGGGAGCTTGAAATTGGTCTAGGGAACGACTAGAGCTGTTTAGCCAGCGATTCGTGTATGTGTGGCCTCATATCACGATATGTGTGGCCTCATATCATTGTAAGAACCGGAAAGCACGGGGAAGACATTATGTCTCTCCCTGGTGTGGGGCCCGGACGAGCGCAGCACTAGGAACGTTCCGTCTAGCACTGGTGCGTTCTGTCGGAAATCCCGGAGTTCTTCTATTAGCACAGAGGAAGATCACCGAGGGGTTTTAGTGCGGAACAAATCCTGCATAACCCGGCCTCGCCTAGGATACCGGGCACTTTTTGAAGGTTTTATCCCAATACCAAAAAAGATTTTGCTTTAGCAGTCTTTATATAAACGCTAAAGCACCTGATTATGAATTTACCGGCTTGACTCACGTACGGTTTTCGGGGTGGCCCGACTAGTTAAAGCACCTCTTGCGCAGAGTCCTTTCCTATTCCTCGGCTTTCTTTGTTGCCTTAAGGTCCCTGACCAATACATAGGAATCTACTTGCCAAGATTCACCCGAGCTTTTTTGCTAAGGTAGGGAAGTATACTATGATGTCTGTCAGCCTTTATACCAGACACTCAGTCGTATCTCTGCATCGGTGAGTTGGACGCGAGGCAACAAGGCGCTACTGTCACACATGTTTCTGTCTAAGATTCAAAACTTGACCAATTATGAGACAACCTTTTATATGAACGGTCTTTTATTTCTTCTTTAAACACGAGCATAACTTAATTTTTACACATCGCTTTAGTATGATCAAATATTTAGCCTAGATTATCAGAAACTGAATAAAAATCTATTTCTAAAATCTTGAACAAATTAGAAACAATCTAGTGTCATGGTTAGAGCTAGTTACTGAGACTGGTAGTTTTTTAGATGGGATGAAAAGGAATGAATTTAAATTAATTTAAAGGTTCAAAAGAATTATATTAATTCGAAATGCCTAAGCGCCCTAAGCAATAGCCTCTAATTGATCACACATAACGAATATAAAATACTAGGATTGAATAGAAGCTCTTGCAACCAAAAGCCTCTCATGAGTAAGCGAAATCATTCACACCTACATCTAAAGATAAACCTAAAAATCCTGAATTAACATGGCCAAATTCAGCAAGTGTCAGGTCTAACAAGTATGGTTTTTAATCCCAGATATAGGAATCTGAATAGGATCTGAATAGGAATCTGGAATCTGGATAGGAATCTGGAATGCCTGTGATATAATTAACGTTTTTTAAATTTTAATGCCTATAGTTAGTGATTATTGCTAAGCACGATTTATTCATTTCACCTAAAACACAGCTCTAGGGTTTATATAAAATAAAAAAATGGCACGCAATATGGAAAGCCATTATATACAAACGAAGTGTACGGCAAGTTGCATCAACTCTTCCTTCCTATAGATTTCAATTACTGCTCAGTTCCTCATATCTTCAACTTGTGTAACGATACAGTGTAGGTAGTATGTAACATTTTGCTACGACAGAAATCGACGAGAACAGTCTTCTAAATATTTTAATTTTTAATCGAAATTACTTTTAATATTTCTGGAATTTATGTAAATAATTTAGTCTTTAATCGGAATTACAATTATCCCTTCTGGAATTCTTGTGGATTATTTAACTATTAACCGAACTTACATCTATTCCTTTTGGAATTCTTGTGAATAATTCAATTTTCGACCGAAATTACTTCAGTAAGCCTAATTGAGGATTTATAAAGTCAGAATTCTTGTATTCTGTTTTATGTTATATAAACTATTCAAAGCAGGCTGAAATTAAAGGGTTATTAACTTGTTTGAAATGTTTTAATGTTTTTTTCTGTGAACATGAATCTATTATAATAATTAACATGGATTTTTGTTTAAGGAATGAATATAATGAAAACTTTAAAATTAGGGTAAGAGGCATTCAGTACTCGACTTAAATTCAAAAAATTACCTAAATTTTATTAGAAACAAATGAACCCTGCACTGCACCAACTTTTCAAACACCTACTTCGCTTATCTGAAAATCAAGTATGGGAACACTGGTTTCTCATTAAAACAGAGCAAAAACTTAGTATCTAAGATGCTTTAATACAGATTTATATTCTATATATGTATATATTTTAATAAGTTAATGTGATAAATCAAGAATAATACCTTTTAAATTCTACACAGCTGATTCGATCCTCGACTACTTTACTAGCGACTAAACTGATTTTTTTTCTTTTGGTTGCTTATAAATTATGACTGATTTTAAACGTGCACCTGCCCGGACCTCGACTGGTTGAAGATTTATCTGGTCTGTAGAATAAGGGTGTCACAAAGAATTAGTTATCGAATAAAGAGTAAAAGTAATGTAAATATGAAACAAAAATAGATCTTTTCAAAACTCTAAGTCAGTAAATTGCGTTCTTGCAAATAACTTTGGTAATAATAATTATCAAAAATGTATTAAAAGTAGCATAGCAATATGCGTACCTCACTAATGTGTTTTACGTATATGTATATCAGATTATGACTTGAATCAAATTATTAGATCCAACTCCATAATCATCCTCCTAATCTTTAATATCGTTAAATGTAAACATCTGCGTTTAACGTTACTGTATTTTCTAGCAAGCACTGTTTCATTGGTGGATATAATCTGTAGAATAAAAGTAATAATAAAAGGGATTAATGTAAAAAAAAAACAAAAATACTGAGATGCAGGAAATTTTAACGTTAGACACACTAGTGGGTTCATTGCCTCGAAAACGAACGCGATTTAAAAAACGTTACTCAGTCCTTGTATTCGAAATTTAAATACGAATACCTGCCTTCGAGTCTAAAAATTAGTACTAATTATTATTTATTGATTATGTCTATGAAATAAATAATGATTTTTACCTAAGTGTTTTGTTTTATACCTTTGTTTTTAATAAGGAAAAAATCCTATATAGATGTGGTGCTGAAGATGTAATTCTCGTAATATAGCAAACCGATATGAATGATTTGCTCAGATCTTTTTATATAAGTCATCAAGAGACCACTTGACGATTTATTTAACTCCGTTATAAACCCTGCTACAGCTGCATTGTTGGTATCACGATTAAACACGGGTCTGTTGAGAAAGCGTTGAAATCACATACAATTAATATATTTACATGAACAAATGTTATTAAGGGTAACTGTAAAATTTACTAGCTGAGTGTACAAGATCGAATTTTAAATTTATTTTTACAATAACCATTGTTAATTATAAATCTTTCATTCGCGGAATATACTCAGTATTAGTGAAAATAAATTATAATATAAATTTAAAATTATTTAAAAATAATAATAATACCTTATGCACGGATACTAAAGTTCCGTAATGGCAACGTTATTTGGGGACACGTAAGCGCACGCCTACCGGCTAACTTTTTTTAGCTCTTTACTAAATTCCATATTCGAATATGATTTATCCGGTTTATTTTTTATGCCATTACTACCGATACGGGGGTTTATTCGATTTTTTGAAGTGCCGTTGCCATTGATAAAAATCAAAACACGAACAAAAAGATACTCCTGCAATAAAGACAATACTTCTTTCATAATAAAGAAACAACAGATAATGGGTGTCGTGCCCATCTTAGGTTGGTAGTGTTGTGTTACTTCATATTGTTGTGACGTATTTGAGTAGTGTCACGGTCAGTAAACTTACATAATATGTATATCTAAATATTACTAATAATAATTAATAATGTGCGATCGTAAAACTATACTTCAGCATAAACATAACATTTAGTAATCTAATACTAGTAAATAATTATTAATTATTATACAGTAATAAGATCAATTAAGAATATTGTGAACACGAATGACGAAAGTAAATTATGATTAATCTTAATAATTATATAATAAGAAAATAGTAATTTATTACTAAATGAGTGAATGAGGATGATTAATAAAGATCAAGATGAACCTATGCAAATGAAAATATGGTAATGTGTATAAATGTACATATATGTATCACACGTAAATAATATTAAGTAGATTAGGTACTGCTGTGCTGAAAACAATAACACATCAATATTAAATTAATTATAAACACAATTTGCTTAGCCTTTACCTATTAAAGTCACTGACTAAGATTCTATGACTCTTTAAAAACGTAAATTTAAAATAGACTGAATACATCACAATTATGAGAATAATTATGAATTTCTATCGTGATAACGGAAATTATTCTGATTGCTAAAGATCATTAATGAAATAAATGACAAGCTCTAAAATTCAATAGGTAAAGGAATTGATAGCCAACATCTTCCAAAACGTACAATGAAAATTTTCGCTTAATATTTTTTGAACGAGACAATTTTTGTCATTATATTTAAAATGTATATAATAAGCAATGGAAGATGCAAACGTATTTTAAAAAGGCAATACATACAAACAAACTGTACAACGTCCACACGTGCCGCTGAAGCTGAAAAGGCTTGATCGAAAACAAAGGATATCGGAACGAACGACAGAAGTATAATTCAACTCTTCTTACCGAATCTAACGAAGGAAGAAACAAGCTATTCTTTTATACAACAATAAGACAAAAGTTCGTGCTATTTATAAATTAATATGTAAGGAAAATATATTGAGATCGTTCAAAGGTTCTTTTGGTAACCCAAACCAATTCACAAATAATTTAAGGAATTTATATTAATAATGATGATACTGAACGGAGTGGAACATGGTTTAATTGTGAAAAGGTGGATTTAGTAAAACACGATGAGGATATTCATGGTCTCGATGGTCGATATTGTCATTCTTTAAAATATTGATAAATGTTTAATATTTATTTCTGTGTATGTATTAAAGATTATTTACATTATTTTATCGTGTTGCTTGCTGATTACTTCAATTATTTCGACGCGTCTAGACTTGGTTTCCGCTTCCACGTACATTTGAAAATTCTGATGATCGTATTGTTAGATGTCTTTAACAAATATTATCTTACGAATGTATTAAAATCTATGCAATGAAAATGTATGGTGAAGAATTTTATAACATTAAGCATACTTTTTGTAAACTGTAGAGCACTAACGGTTTTTAGCTCATTGCTGTTTTACATTTTGCATACTTATTTGATGGTAGAACCGTCCACTTTTATTTATTATTATTTCAGATATAATGAGACATCTTAAAAATCTATAATAATTTCAGCACATGGAAAGATCATGAAATCACGTTAGGGATCGTGAAAAAATCTTTCAAGTTAACATTTGTTATTTTTGTAAGTGTAAAGAGGACATAATTAATTTTTAAGGGACTTTTTACTTTGTACTCTATTTATTACTTTTTATTTTTTTTTTTATTTATTTTTGTACACTTAATACTTAAAACTAATCATCATATAGAGACTTTGTACAAGGATCTGCTTATTCCTATAAGAAATCTCTTTTATTTACGTCTCATATTTAACATTACTTTATAATCAATTTAATTAAACCTACTTTTTGATTGATGTTGAGGATTTTACTTATCCTATATTTTTTAGGTATTGAAAGTCCTAACTTATACTTTCTTAAGTATTGAAATTGAAAGACATTTTTTATTAAGTTTGTAACCGGAAATATTGGTTTGAGAAAATTCTGTTGTGCGAATTATTTCACAGATACCAATATTTTCATTGCATACCATTTGACTTCAATTCAATTATTTAAAAATTATTTGACTTCAATTCAATTATTTAAAATTGCCATTGAATTCTATAAAAAAGTTGTACTAGTAACCTAGTGACCTTGTATATCTGATATTAGTAGCGTTGTTTAAATAAGACAATTTAAAAATGTACTGTACATACTCATCAATTTCTATTTCTTGTGACGATGTATTCTAGATATTGATTGAAAATGATTGAAACAACTCTTTAATTTTATAACTATGAGTATGTCTCATTTGTCACATATGACTTTTGGGTCATATACAGCTTATAAGTAATATGGCTAAAACGTCAAATGCGAGATGAAAATCAATATTTGAGAAATTCAGCGATTATTGCTCGACTAAGGTAGGAAACGCTTCTTACCTTTACATTTTTAATTTCACAAGAACACATGTTTTTGTTAATAACGACTTCGACTTATTTTTGTAATATAAGGTACATCGTGTTATTGTAAAGCGAAGGTCTGTATGGATGTAGGTTTCAAATACCCAAGCAAACAAGTGTATTTAATGCAGCCATTATAATATCATAGAACCATTGCATACTCTTGTGCTTTTATTTCCAATATAAATAAACAAGCTAATATCACATCGCTTTCAACTCTAAAGTTAAGCATGCTTTCAATATTACCAAGTTACTAAATTTTTTTCCCTACAAAGCAAATTAGTATTGACCAAGTTTCTATCGTAACAGGTCGCTGTGAAAATGCTCAGTTCAGAAAAAGTAAGACTCGGTAAAAAATTATATATAACATAGTGAAATGTTTGTTTAATAAAAGAACAGGCACCGCCATCTGAGAAGGTTTTTGTGTACTACAATAAACCTAATAAAATGCAACTATTAAACATACTGATATGAGTATAAACCAAAAGCAGCACCCAAACTACGCTTAACAGTGATAATGCTGACTTCATCTCTGTAAATAAAATCCTGTATCGAATTTTCGAACTAATTATGATTCCATAAGACTATTAAAATATGACGGTACTTTTGCTGTAATGTCCATCTATGTATATACACATGTAAATAAAATTGAATATCTGTTTGTAATATCAAAATAATAGTTTTTTAATGAGCGCGTGTCAAAGTGTGTAAGTACCATATACGGTACATACAAAAACGCAATTTTTTAAATGTTTGTCTGTCTCTCTGTTTGTCCCGAGTAATCCCTGAAAAGGCCGAACTGATTTCAACGGAACTTTTACTGTCAGATAGCTGATGTTATGAGGAATAATTTAGACTGCTTTCATTTTGGGAAAGGTTTAAGAGTTTCATGCAAAACAATTAATATGCATAAAATGCAATATGCCTGGACTGGTTCTAAAATATCACTCCCACGGAACAAGTCGCAAGGCCAGTCAGTATAATAATAAAAGCTTGCTAAATCATTACACAAACATGGCGGGAATAATGTAGCATTTGATATGTAATGTGATGGTTTAATATACATAAAAGACTACGAAAAATCATCAAGCAATTTTAAGCTCTGACACTTTCTTGGCCTACTTAGATAAATATTTTTATAGATAATTTGTAATTAGATTTAATAAATGCAGGCTCATATCTCATCAATTGAGAATATTTTACATGTCCAGTAAAATAGTAAATTTTCGATGTAAACTACAGTAGTAAGAAATTTACAATCAAATAAATAAGAAAAACATAATAGTACCGTCAACAGATAATGTCGTAGCCATCATTATGATTGTTTCACTAAAACATTAGAACTGTAAATATTTGCTTTTAAATATGTAGAAGCTTTTTATTTTAAAGTAAATTATAATACATACGCATTCGTATAATTTTTATACAAAAAAAATGTATAACAAAATAATATTCATGCATAGTATTGTACAGCTTCAACTCTACAGTATGGGTGCTGGCTCCCGTTGCCGGGCTATAATCTCTCTTAATTGCAGGAGATATATGGAGCATACTCCACCACGCTGCTCCAATGCGGGTTGGCGGAGAAACGGGTTAGAGGCTAACCCGCCGTCGGATGTTTCTAAACCGCCTCTTAAGGCCCCCGACGAAGTTTAACGATTGTTATCTAGCGATAACAATCAGGAAGAACCTTTTAAAGCCTACAAAGCAAATAAATGTCATTATCAGTATGTCGTTGCATTTCTTATTGTGCCAGGACTCCACTCGTATCGCTACTCGACTCTAAGTGTTACGTCACTCGTAAAGGCTATCCTCTCTTCTCGCACTGGGAGTCCATTCGTTGTGGCAATCCACTAGTAGTGGGACACTCTTTTAGTACTATAAACGCTTAACGCCAGAGTCTATCGCGATGGCCGAGCGTGAATTAGCAAACTTAACAGCCCTTACAAAACATTAGGGACAACTTAAATGTGTCTCTCGCAGAGCCTATCGGGGTAACCTCAACAGGCTGAGAACTGGAAGTTGTTTTGACATGCTCGTCAGTATTTTGACGAGATACGCAGTCTCATTACGTCATCATAATGTCTACTGTCATGTCTGATTATAAATTCTTTAGTTTCTAATTTGATAGGTCTGCCGGTTTTTATATAAAATGTATTGAATAGCTTTTAAGGACCTCGTTTCAGTCTGACCGAAGTGTTGTTCACAGCGAAATTATCTACTAATTCGCAGGGACTAGTTATACTCACGAAAATGGATTATGTATAACTATAGTCCGTCGGTCTTGTCATAACAACTTGTAACGGTAAGGCTTTCGACCTTGGGTTGGTGGTCTTTTTAGTTAGGTGTAAAGGCTTGAGTCTACTGTTTCAGGGCGCGTCAGCCTAGCGGATATTGTTTTCGCTCACAGACCTTATCTATAATTATTAATTCTTAATCTAACCCTGTTGTTTTTTTTTTTCGAATGAAAGGATTTTGTTTTGATGGGGTTCGGTTTCGCCGTGGTGTATTAAATATATCGAGTGAATATAATAGGTATGTATCGAGTGAATATAAGAGACATCCGGCGTTTTGAATACAACAAACAGTAGTTTTAACTACGGCGCACCTATTAAGCCATATAAATTCAAGATTGAATAGCACCTGAGAAATAGCTAGAACTATGGTATTCTATTAAAACAATGAATCCCACGATCGACGTCATTTTAATTAGGCGTAGTGAGTAATCTTTTTGCACTAACGTGCTCTTATAAACTTCGTGAGTTCGTTATTATTTTAAGTTCGTAAGTAGAAAAAGATGTAAGCTAACTAAATAGCAAACAAATCCAATCAATGTCTAATTCCATGAATAGTTTAATATTTTATCCAACTTAATAAATAAGTACGACTTTGTCATTATTTTCCATTACATATAAGTGTTTTTTCTGTTAGATACTTTATACGATATTTATGTGAAACAAATGATTTTGGGGTATCGTATTAAAATGAAAAAAAATCATAAATTTTTAATTATGGGTTATTTTGAATACTTTACATTGTATTTTTAAAAAATTAACTTCGATTTTA
>DWEC01000560.1:0-16385 GCA_018245735.1 Microceris miodesmiata
CTGAACAGTCGCTGGATATTATGTACCGCAAATAGCTATTGAATTTTATTCTCAAAGCTCCTTCGACAAGTGTTCAATTTTTAACATTGGTTATACCAGTAAGAATTATATTAATATGTTTGTTGTTATTTTTTAGATCCTATTAAATTATCGTTCCACTGTTGGACACGGGTCTCCTCTTGGAATGAAACAGTTTAAGGCCATAACCTGCCACACTGGCCAACTGCGGATAGGCAGACTTCACGCGCCTTAGACAAGTTCTTTTAATATGGTTACGTTCCAACAATTGAGCATGTATCTCCAAGTATATATGACTAGAGTACATTTAGTTAGACAAAAACGGACACAATTTTCGCCAATGCGGTAAATCTGTGATAGATTTATGGAAGCCCGTCCTGTAATACATCACGTATTGGATTCAATCGATTTTGTACCAACAGTTCCATGCTGCTTTTTTAAACATATTTTATAAACTTCTTATACAATTTAGTTCATCTTTGTTATAGTGTTTAATTGAAAGATATATCTAATAATATATTTTTATTATAAATACACCTGTTACTAAATTAATCTTGATTGGCTACTTCGTTTAGTGATTGCAAGAGTAATTGCTGATTAAGAGATCCTGGGTTCGATTTCCGGTTCGTGCAAATATGTTTTGGATTATTTGTAACTTGGAATTCCCAGTAAGAGTGCGGCTCTGAGTTTATGCCCGATGTACAGTAGTAAGCTCATCCCCTATCGTCTGCCACGGCAACGACATCTCAATGAAAGCCTTTGTCTAGGAGTGGACTTAAAGAGGCTGGCTTTGTTATGGTCAAGAAAATTGGTAACAGAACTGCACAATTAGGGATTATTAGTATTATTAGCTCCAACAGAATACAATACTATTAAATGTAAAATTAAATGTAAGACGTAAGAAGCTAGTCGTATGTATAGCAG
Source organism: Microceris miodesmiata (assembly GCA_018245735.1). Taxonomy (NCBI): domain Eukaryota; kingdom Metazoa; phylum Arthropoda; class Insecta; order Lepidoptera; family Hesperiidae; genus Microceris; species Microceris miodesmiata. The sequence goes on from DWEC01000560.1 coordinate 943, forward strand.
TCCTCTCACTAGTAGAAGTCTAGGTGGGTGACACGTCACTAGAAAAAGCGTAGCCATGTCTTATCCCGCGTCGCCCTCCTTGTATTCATTTGTATCTTGTTGTTGTATTATTTCAGTTGTACCTTAATAGTATTGTTGTACCTTAATAGTTAGACCGGTCATACAGTGGTTTGTGAATCTAAGAGCTGTCCCAGAATTTATGAGTTGGATTCCCAATAAAATAATAAATTAGAATTTCAATCAGTATTCCATAAAATACGTTCCATAATCTTTATGTCACTTATTATTTATTAATTTAGCGATCACTTTCATATTGTAAGTCTTAAACAAAGTTTAAATAAACTAGATTAAAAATTTAGCTTGTGAATGGGTTGATGTAGAGGGGTGAAAAGGGTAAAATAAATTACTTTAAGGAGGCAAAATGGGTACATTATTTTCTTTTTTATATAAAAAAGGATGTATGGGCTATGTTAATGGGGTTACTGCACCTCATTGACATATGGGTTTGGACAAGATGAGTCTCTAAGAACCCAATTTACCACCTGTCATAATGTACAACTCTGATTCAAAGTAGCAGCTGCGACTGGCCTGGTAGTCTGCGGGTCGGTGATTCTAACCGCGGAGGCGGGTGTCGTAAGTTCGATTTCGTTTCGAAGGATAAATATTTGTGAGATGAGAACGACTATTGATACTGTTTATGGATATTATATGTAGAATTTTCCATATAGGTATTCATTTAATAGTTGTAAGCTATAAGGTTATCATAGCACAGACTTCGTCTAGATCTGATAGCGAATTATTAAATCTTGATTATGATTCGTCAAGTTAAGGATACTAACTCATGCAATATTATAATAAATTACTATGCCTATTCATAAAAAGGAAAACGAATGCCTATATAACAACCCTCAATATAAAATGTAAAATGAAGAATAAATATTACACAAGCTTCATCAACTTCCATAGGCGCAGTATGACAGACTGTTATACAAACTGTAATTAATGTAACAAAGGCGGCAGTGTCGTGAGTTAGGTGACACGAGGGGTCATTAATCTCGGTATTAATGACCCATGAAACGTCCTTTTTAATGTATTACTGGCATAAGTTTGTTTTCATGGACAAGTGTTATTAAAAATTTATAATATGGAGAAGTTTGAGGGCTCATTAATACGTATAATGTATATTATTGACTATTTCTTTCTTGGTTCCGCTAAATTCTCAATATTTAGTGATATGACCTTGTACCTCGGCGACTTCTGCCGGCTTTAGTCTACTTACGAGCGGGAAGTTGCTTTTAATGACTTTAATGATACGCTGTATATGCAGCTTTTGGTCAGCATTTCAGCCTTCCCCTTGCTTAAATGGCTTCAAATTAGCTTGTCACTACTTTTGTTCCATTAGTTAATGCCTTTTTGAGCTACTTTTTTAAGAGATTTATACAGTTTTTTTTTTAATTCTCGTAACTATTTGTCGAGTAATAAAATATTTGTGCTACTTAAAACTTTTGTCGTTTAGTAAAATGTTGGAAGCTTATTCTGATCGAAAATACGTCTATAATAATTAATTTCAAGTGATATTTATGGCAGATATTCGATTGCTTCGTTGGTTGGAAGTTGCTGCGCGACTGCCGACAGAAACGTCCTGAATTCGATTTCTCGGGTACTGTTGGATTTTTCTAACTTACAATTCCTAGTAGTAACTTGGAGCCTGAGTCCTGTGTCCGGTATATGACAATACGTTCATCATTTGTTCCATGGCGGGACGTAGAAAGTAATAGTTGGATTGTGGGAACATTGTGGGAACTGTCTACCATTTCGGAGATCACAGACATGATGTAACGTACGTCATCCTACACATCAGTCATATTTCATCCTGCAGACGTCGTACTAGACATAGCAATGCTGGATATAATCTCTCAAATATCCTTACACTTAATATTCTAAATACAATCAGAGTGAAAACTATGTCGAACTACAAAAACAAAGAAACGTTACAAAAAAAAAAATTTAAAAAAAATATTTAACAAAAGAAATTATAGCATATTGAAACAATTTCTCAAAAATATTGGAGATAAGGCTCTTGCACATAATATAATAATGTAAGACGAGAAGTAAAGTCAACCGAAATTTTAATAAAGGATCTTCGAGTGTTCCCTTAGAGGTACCCTATAAATCATTTGAAACCCAGTCTCCCCGCATAAGCCACACTCGCGACATTTTAAGGCTTACCCGGCAATTGCATTTGCATTTCAATGCCTACTGATATGATACTTTTATTCATACACATATTTAATTATATACATCTGGTCTGTAGGGATAAACATGTGGTACTCGATGCTCTCTGCCTACGCCTACGGGAGCTTTCATGATGATATATAGAAATTATTATGTTATAAAACGAAGTTCTGACACTTCATTACAGATATATGTATAGTGAAATAACATTACAATACGTGGATTGGAAACGACCGATAACAAATGGATATTATAAATTTGGAACACGATTTGTAGGGTCGTGTTGGTAGAACAAAATACATAACTGTCGACTTGAAGAACAACATCATGGTTCTCTACTATTCTCTTTACACAGTGCTTAAAAAAATGAAGGAGATTCAGTTATTCCTTAGTCTTCCATAATAAACTTCCTAAGTGTTATGGGGGATGTATGTAAAATGAAAATAACATCATAATTTATATTAATAAACAAATTTGCAATCTCGTTTGTATAAACGTCGTTTATACTCGTTTATCTCGTCTTACCTGTTCTATAATTATAGTTGGGGGTCTTAGAGTTGTCTGAGTTGTGATGCCTTTACTTACAGATTTGACAATAATTGAACGAGAAATAGCCGCAATAACCTAATATGGAAGTCTAAATGTAAATACTTGTATAACCCTAAAGTAAAGTAAACATTTATTTAACTCCAAATTTAAATACTTAAATCGTTTTTTTTTCTTTGATTATACGAAAATATGTTTGTTGGTATGTTCTAACAAGATGCAGCAACGGAGAAGCAGATTAAAGCCATTTTTATATAGAGATAATTTATGGACCGGACAGTTACATGGACAATCTTTCATATCGAAAAGGGCACTGGCTACTTTTAATATTTCTTTAATTCAGTTCTTGCAGAAGTGAAATCTTCCATTGTATTCGAATTATAAGGCATCCGTATGACCTAAATTTTACTCGTGGTGCAAGCCGCGAATGAAAATCGCTTCACTTATCATTAAATCAAATTATCTTTCAATTCGGTTTTGCGTTCCGTTATACCTAAGTACACAATTTTACTATCTAAGTTGGAAAGGAAAAAATCGCTCAATCCACTATCAAAGGCCTGTGCAGTATCCATAAAGAAAGCCAGGTTTTAAAGATAAACAAAAAAGGGCAAGTGGCCAGATAAAAGAGACCCGACATTAACTTTGACGAGAACGGTAACGGCGAAGAAAAAAAAATAAAATGAAGGTTCCTACGCGATACGGGGAGACCTTATTGATTTCGCATCCGAACTTCGGCCCAAAAGAACATTAGATGCGACTATATATATCGCCAATTGAGCGAACACGTGTGAGTAACACATGCACCATCGACATAGTTCGACGATAGACGATCAAAGGTTGTATGACTTTAAAAAAGTCAATATTACAATATAGGTAAAATTCCTAATATTCATATATTTTTGAAAATAACTGCCATTTTTGCTAATATCACTTTAAGTTTAAATCAAGTATATAGAATTTCCCTCCTATTGTGTTCTTTTCAAACACTTTATAAAACCGATTCGTTATTTGCATACACATAATCTGTTCACTAGCAACTCCTTCCTTTCTAGTAATTTGTAATGTATTTAAAGATTAAATATTACACGCACATACACATGCACACATTTTGTTTTGTTTGTCATATTACTTGTTTTGTTTTCGGCTATTGGTCTCCATGTCTTTATTTTTGATGACACTCACACCTCCCACCCACGAGACAGGCCTTTCGCCTAGTGTGGAAGCTAACAGAAAAAAGTTAAATTAAATTTAATTAAACTTCTTCTTCTATTACTGAGAAATTAAACGAAGCAGATTCTTTTAGAATAGCTGCTGGTTACTCGTCAGCTATAGAACGACCGTGTGAAATAAGATCGCGAATGGGGGAAACAGAAATAAGGGAAATTAGATTACTAACTGTACAACTTGGACTGAGTTTGTTTGTCGAGAGATGGGAATAACACCGAGTGGAGCTTATGACATTTTGTTGTGCGGAAACTTTTGCACTGTCTATGTTTTGGCCATATTATCGTGTAAATGTTGGGTTCATAAATTTCATTATTACTTCTAATACTATTATTTTATTCAAGACGAATTATATATTGAGTTGCTTGAACGTAGATAGTAACACGTATATATTAACGTGACAACGTACGTTCATATCAGTGATAGTCATATTATATTTATATAATGGTCATCACATCATGTTATGGTATGGAAAGAGACAAATTCGCTGTACCTATCTAGAGAATGCTCTATTGTATTTGGAGAGTCGTTACCTACTCTTCAAAACAGGTCTACTCCAATTACAATACGAATACATCGATGACGGCGATACGAATCTCTTTTTTAAATGCAAATTCACCGTTATCTAAATAGACTAAGCTGCATTGCAATGTTGTTAATTTCGTTTGGTTCCATGCCATCAAACCCTAAATTTTATGTCCACGATTTGTTCACATTGTTTTTACCTTTTTTTAAACGTTTTAGTTTCAGCTGTGTAAGCAGTTGTCGGCAAAATATTTATTTCTATTTCCCAACGTGTGGGTTAGTTGTACTCGTAAGCTCTGTTGTTGGAAGTTTATCCGTTGCTAGAAGGCTTTAACACGTTTGGAATTGATCGAAGACTGTAAGTCGCATTAACGTTAAGAATAAATAATACTAATGGATAGCTTGGAATAAAAACTGGACCTGATTGCCTGATATCGACCTTAAAGGAATTCAGAATATTTTTCATATGATAGGTTAGTGTTTGTCCACTTTGCGTCGTATGGGAAACGTAGATCCGTCCTAAGATGGATCAAGCATACTTAGGAAAAGCCTCTTCACGCTGGCTTAGAAGTCTTAGCTCATGTTTCCAGAAACATCGAGGCTGACCAGAGTGTTTCACTCCTTCGCCGCCTAAGTAAGAAACTTAGAACTATTGTAATTTTGTTTTTGGAACGTTTTTCTGGCAACAAACGAGAACTTTGAAATAATCTATTGAGAATAGAAACAAAACTTATTGGAGAAGAGTTACCGCAAATGATTAACAATAAAAGATCGCGATATTGCCGCAGCGCGCACGAAAATGTGATCCCCTACACGAAAATGTGATCCCCTACACTATTAATATAGCGGTTGGTCGAATGTATCAAGTAACCAGCCAAAATTAACCAGTGTTCGTAATTCAGAAGCACAAACAATGTAAACAACTGATTATAAACAATAGTAATGAACATGCAAACCAAGACTGCAGGCAGAAGCTGGATGCAGCAAGCCAAGAATAGGGCGCAACAGCGTTCTTTGCGGAAGACCTATGTCCAACAGTGGACTGAAATCGGCTGATGATGATGAAGATGATGATGCAAACCGAATACGTAAGGTTGATAACAGAAACAGGAGTGCAATCACTGCTAATAAGCGGCAAAAGTATTGGTGAAGTAAAGTAACAAGCCGCGTACATATACTATAAGACAGGTAAGTTATTTTACCTACTAAAGCAAGTTCAAAGGTAAATATTGAACAACGTATTGGCCACTGCAAAACTGAATATATTTAAATTGCAGTCATTCCATTTTATTGGCCCCTCCATCGAATAGCGAGCGATTTCAAAATAGCCGGCAAGTGTTAACATTTTGAGAATAAAACTGCAATTTCATTCACAATGACGATCGGGAGAAAATAGATACAATAACATTATTGTTTTTTTATGAACTTTATAACACTGTAGTCGCCAGAAACTGACTGAATGGTTATTGAATGAATGGATTGAATCGATTAATTTTAATTGCTTTTCTAAGGTAACGATACACATGAAACGCTATAATACAGTCTATAATAATTACAAGTATACAGACATTACTGTAATATACATAGTATTATACTATTTAATAATCCTACAATCACACATAAACACTACACATGAGGAAGAGGGGAGTCTCCCAATACAGGTTTATTTAAACCGGGAGAGATCCCACTACATGTAATTATGTAATATTGTTGGATGAATAAAGAATTTTTGATTTTTTGATTTGATACTTACTAGGCACAGTATTACCTAGTAAAATAAGAACTGTTAAACATGGAAATATTGAAAGCTTAAAGCTAGGTCTTCAAAGCTGTATTTTGTTGCGTCTAAGAGTGGATCGATAATAGGTTTGAAAATAAAAGAAATATGTAACATTAGTGCCGCGACAACTTATAAAAACCAATGTTATTTTTGTTATTGTTGCATGTTACTCATGAAGATAATTTTATATATAAATATATTATAACACACGTGATCATTACATACATATTCCACCTGGCTACAAATAGAATCTAAAGCCTTCCTTTCAACAGTTGGTCACTAATCACTGAACCCAGGGGCCAGGTAATCAATTTTGTTAAAATGCCATCACTGAGAAAATGATTGAGCAATTACAGATTATTACGACGACTTGTTAAGCTAGTTAAATTTAGGTAAGGCGTGGCCAGCAGTTGTTCGGTAGCAAGCGGTAAATTTTCACAAGCGTCTCCACGCTCCCGAAGGCAAGATAAATAGTGTGTCCCCGTTTCCTAAGACAATAATCGTTAAACTTCGCCGGAACCATTAAAGGCCGTTCAAAAAGTTTCGTCAGTCGGATTGACCCATTCAAACGATTTTCACATAAGAGTCGCATTTTAAAATGTTATCCACGCGATCGTCTGTTTGGGTCGTATTGTTTATTTCAAGTGCAATTATATTAGGGTTGCCACCTTTTCCTTGCGATTAAAGTAAATTGATTATTAAAGGTAAGAAAAAAGTACACGGTATCAAAATAAAGTACAATTTGTTTTCTTTAGTTCCGAAATATAAAAACATTTTTATTGCTTTTTGCAATTTGTATTAAATTATGTTTTCTACTAAAAATTGCGCTGCATCTTTACACTTCATATTTATATTAATATAAATAAGTAATTTATTCATTATCAAATTCAGCGACGCTTTGTTTCTTTCATCGCATCATTTGCTACTCATCACAAAAAAAAACTCTTTGAAACAAGAAAACAAACTTTCAGAACCACGTGGAAATCAACTACCAAAATGCGGTTGACTTCTCTAGTGACAAGAGTTCCAAACGGGTTGTCACATCTCTTGCAGCACCTCTATGAAAATTTGTACTAAGAGATAAAATTTAACTTTTAATTGAATTCACTTAATTTCTTAGAGACAAAATTTCATTTTATATACCTTTAAAATAAACCAATACATGTGTATAAGTAACCGTATCTAGCACCCAATCGGATGAGCTCACACTTCCTTATTTGAAATCTGTGTTCTCTACTAGAGAACTTTTTACAAAATTACTATTGACTATGAACGCGCACGATTTTGAACCCTATAGTATCGTGATAGAGCTCCTCATGTTTGCAAATATAAGTTCGTGAGCATAAAAATCCGCTTAGGTGCTACGCCGGTTCCAATTTTGAAATGGTTTTGGCGGGAATGGTAAGAGATTCCGAGCTTTTTCTATTCAATGCTCTAGATCTAGATTGAGATTGGAAATACTTGTTAGCACTCACGACGGGCGGTAAAATAAAAAGACAGTTTATGAAAGTGTATATGTATAAAATTTTTACACATATATGTGCGTACATATTATGTAAGTTATTGTAAAAAATCTTATAAATTATTGTTTATTAGTATCAAGATGGAGACACAAAACCGACGAACACTTGGAATGAAAATAAACTAAATTTATGACGCATTATATTCTGTTAACCCTGATGGTGCCCGAATCGTTTGTAAGCATTACTGTCACGCGTATATTGTTTTCAAGACCAGTTTGGTAGACGTGTTCACATCGTACAGCGATGTAGCCTAGGTTACAGGTGGCGTGGAGCAATGGATCGGCTTTGTTCGAAGTTAAATAAATTTAGTTATATGCTTGGGTTAAAATTATTAGTCCAGGTTATATATACAATCATGACTATAACACACGTGAATTTATTTGTGATAAAAAAATTATTGGGCTGATGCATTTCTCGATCTTACACAAGATGTAATGGGTACTAACAAAAAGTTATAAAAAATAGAGAAGGGAATTTGAAAGACTCTTGTGTAACAGAATTCGTGATTAGGTCAGACTTGAAACAGTTTTTATTTTGAATACTAAACATTACAAATATTAAGTGCGCAGTGTAAAACGTCGTGGCCTTGACGGCGACCTTCAATAGACTACAATAGACACTAATGTTGAACTCGTTAAAAGTACTGCTGTTCTGAAACTGTTTTGAAACAAATCGTATTAGTAGTTTAGATTGTGAGATAAATTGAAAAGATCACAAACAAAATATAGGATTCAGCACTTAAAGTGCTTTTAACAAAAACAAGAAATTCCGTCAAGCTGAAAAGTAGTTTTGTTCCTAAGCTAGCTTCAGCTTGAACGGTACAAGATAGAAGCGTTTAACTGTTGGGGAGTCTTTTTAAAATGCTGGTTTAAGTGCACACGTCGAGAATATTAGGATTTAGAGACGAGTGAAATTCCATGGACAGAACTGGAATGTAGGCACAATTTTTTAATTTTTATAATATTCTTACATATATTGCAGTACGCGGTAACTAACATGAAGTCAAAAACAAAATTTTAAAATTAATCTAAGATGCCTTTGCTGGATACTTAAATGAACTAATTTCGGGTCTATTTCAAAAACGTCTTGTTTGCCAAGTATTGGAACGGTACAGCAAAAATGACCTATTATAGTCTTTGAACGAGCGATGTGCAAAATATGTTCATCTTTTTGTTCGTATGCTCTTGGCAGAGCAGTCGTGGTTAGGTGTGTGGCTTAGAAGCCTTCAAAACTATCACTTTCCATCTTTGCTTTGTGTGTGTTCATGTTAACAGACACCATGGTCAGAGCGTTAATTTAATCGATTCAATGGAGCAGAGGCCTTCCCCAAGATATGACTCCACCTACTGTGCCGTGCAAAATAATAAAATGTTTGCGATATAATTAAATATAATGCAGAAATATAGTGCGAGATAATGCAGAGAAGCGGTTAAATGAATATTGGACCCAACCTCATGGCTCGAACGTGCAGTTACCATGACAACTGGTCAACAGATACACTGTAACAGTTTAAATTCAGGCTGAACTCTTGAATCGAATACCACTAGACAAATGGTATCTAGAATACCGACTAATATTGTGCGGTTTAATAGATTTTTCACAAATTAAAAGGCTGGTTAGCTACAGTTATTTTTACGTTCCACTCCTGGGCATGTTGTTCTAAGCAGGTTTGCTCAAAGCTGAAACTAATCTAAAATTTGTTTTTATAGGTACAATTTTTTTAGCCATTGTTGTTACATAAGGTTATTGAAATGTTCGAACTAGTGAGAGATAAATGCCGATAAATACAAGAATAGAACGAGAAATGAATAGAATAAAAGTTTGATGACATTTCAGCAAAATCTCAATACAATAATCAAAGCAGCGCTTATAAATTTGCTTCCCGAATGTGAAGTGTGAAGCGACATTGTTTTCCTTTTTTGTGATAGAAGCATTAAGATTATAAACCTTGGGAGTAGCCCTTTTCCAGCTGGGTATAAATGTTGGCCGAAGGCAATAATTATGATTAATGCATGTTTGATTACTGTGCCAATGTTCACAACTTGATTATTAAGTTCTAGTATTTTTCAATTCGTACTCTAAAATGGTTCTATAAAAATTTCACACCAGAAGGTTCCAGAACAGTTGGACTGTTTAGAGTCCTATTAGGGTATTCGTTCAACTTAACCTTATAAAAGTCTACTACGTTGTGGAGAGCTATTAAGGTCCATTAGCAATAGCTTATTCAAATATGAATTTAAATGGGTCACGAAATGTTCGCATTCATATTCGTGTTTTCGAATATACCTACAATTATGATACTGACAAAGTGGCTGGCAGCGGGTCGATGCGAAGAGCTGAAGATCGAGTCTAATGGCGTGCTATTGGAGAGGCTTATGTCCAGCAGTGAACGGCTGATGATGATGATTGTACTAAATGTTTACTAAGTTATCCCAACCCCAGTGATATACTATTTATAAGATATTAAAAATAATTTGAAAAATAATAATTTATAGCAACGTCTTTGTTCAAAACATAAACCATAAAATCAAATTATTTAATTAATGGTAAATAATTTAAAGCGAAGATTAAAATTCATCAATAGGTTAATTTAAAGACAAGCAACAATAACAGCTGTACCATTTTATTAGCAAAAGAATGTTTATAAATATTAATTGAGTAATACCTACAAGCAATTTCAATGGTTTCATTAGTGGCAAATAGAGACTTAATTATAAAATTCAGATTAAACAAAACTTAATGTCTTTTCAACTGAATGACTTAATAAAGTGTAACTAAATAATGTTATTTGATTCTAGATTGAATCGTGTGTCAGTAATAAGTAGTAATAATCGTGTTTCCAGTAATTTACTTGCGCAGATTTTAGCATCTCTTCAGTGCTAGATCATTCAGTGCAGATTTCAGTATATGAGTATATGCGTAATATAAGTAAAATATGGGCAAAACAAGGCAATTCTCACGGCGAGATTTACACTATTAAATTATGCTAGTAACCATTGAAAACAAGTATATCTAATTTTATGTTGCGTTTACGATAGGAAACCTATATAAGTTATCATAATATGGTATTATATAAATATATTGCAGTAATGATAAAATAATAAGTAGGATACTTAAGTTATACGATTAGATATTATGTGTAAAGTGTGTGGTCTGTTAAGTATACGAGCGTTTCGTGTTATTTTTTTTCATTTTTGCTACTTCCCTGGTGACAATTGCAATGTCAAAATCTTAAATGAACTAAGTAGAAAATATAGTTACAGTATGTAAGGGGATACAGCCAGTCATAACTTTCTAGAGCATCTCTGAGCACGAACAACCGCGCGCAGCAAAATTGTTTGGCTCTTGAACAATAAACCCTCTATCTCGGCGTTTCGATTTGTACTATAGCCGTTACGAACATCACATCATTCATGTATTCTCTTCTATCATATTATTTGTTGTTGGCCGCGTATATTACTGTATTTAGTGGGAATACATCGATCCGTATACAGAAGGACATTTCATCCATTGCAGTACGGTTATACGAGTAATTAGGAATAATGCATGTACGGTGAATATCTAAGGTAAAGGTAACGTAGAAATCCAAATATTTAGAGATCTTAAAATGACTGTACGTGTGTAAAAAATGCTCCTATCGGAATAATAAAAACAGCAGTTCCAAGCTTGAAATCCATAGATGAAAACATTTCAAAGCAACATGTGTCGCTCATTCCTAATGAATACCATGTGGAAAAAACAGTCGTAATTTTTTCGTTTCATTTTCATTATGACAGATAAATGTCAACCAAAATAAATTAAAATGATTTGCAGACAAAATTAATTTTCAAGCGTTATAACCTATCACATGATCGTTAAAACTTATACTGCCTTAGAATAAGGAAATGTAATTTACTGAATAAATTTCACAATTCAGTCTTGAACAGGAGGTCTTGAAATGATATTTTATGCTCTCATTATACGAGTATCATCATCATCAAACCTTTTATCGTTCCAATGTTTGGCATTAAATTCTCCTCTGAATACACCTTGGGAAGAGTATCTGCTACTAGTACTACCAACAAGTATTAACAAATAATACCGTATGAAATTTTTGTAGTAAAACTAATATTGAATAAGGTGTTTATTTTATTTTGTCGTCTGTTTCATATTTTATTTTCATAAATATTGTCGCTGTCGTCATTAATGAATTCCCTTCAGGCAGAAAACGTTCATCAAAATAACGGTCATAAATCCCAACTTGTTCATGGAACAGTTTTATGAACTTTGAAACTTCGGCAATCATTTTTTACTTGACACAATATTGGGAATTTAGCTTCGGATTGTTTTGTTTCAGTTATCGAAATTTCCAGGTTTGATTTCAGTCATATTTTGAATTGTTGGTTGTTGGAAAGTTGATTACTGTATAATATATATTTAGATTGCTACAGACAAGTAGTGCTGCATGATACTAAAATTTCAAAACAATTTCTAAATTGAGATAGTTGAGAGCCACGTCATCAAATTAATATTAAGATCGTCATCATCAATCATAGACAATATTAAATGCTCCATTATTAAACGATGATAATTGAATTTGGTCTTGAAAATTACGTGGAATAACTCTAGGTAAATGAGTGATTACATTATACAATACAATATACTTTATTGGACACTAAGGTCAGTACATAGAACAGTAAACAATAGAAAAAACTCTATACAAATATAGGTAAAGAAAAGGGGTGTGCAATAGACGGCCTAATCGCCGAAGTAGCGATTTCTTCCAGGCAACCTATGTGCATTGTGAAAATTAAAGAGCAGTTTAAGAAGGAAATAGGGTAGGGTGTGCGGAAATGACAAAAGGACAGACAATGAGATAAATAGTTGAAAGTCACAAAACAGTCAGTAGACAACAGAAGCTATGTAAGATGGTGTTGAACACACAGGTGGACAGTATACAGATTGAGAAACTGAGGGTCAAAGTATGGAAGAAGGGTACAGGTTAAAAACACGTGCACATACATATAATTATTTCAGATAATGACTTTGTACGTGACGTTTAAAAGAATCAAGTGATTTGGCTTGTCGAATTGATTCAAGTATATTGTAAATTATCTAAGACAATAAACTTCTAATGAATATAGGATAAATCAACCTATAAATAAATGAATCTAGGATAATAAACACCATAAAGTATGTACAATATACATGTTACGCGGACGGTGCACGTTGGAATTTTAATGAAAACATAGATAACTACATTGAATAGGGTTTAAACCTTAAATTAGAACCATAAATAACCATAGCCGAGTTACTTCGTCGTAACTAAGAGGTATTAAACCTAAAAGTAAAAGGCTTTTAATCTCGTATTCCAAGTTAGTTTCTCAATATAGTAAGATTCTACATTTTTCCTAGATGTTGAATAAAAAACCCAAGTGATTTAAATTTAAAACTATTCCTGGCCTCATGACAACGACTTGTGTGCAAGAAATCTCATAGTAAAAGACTAGCCAAGTAGTCTCTCGATAGTGGTTCGTCTGGCAAATTGAGTAGTGACTGCAAACGGTCCCTTTGTGCGAGGCGGCAATCGCGAACTATTTCGGGAAAGAGCTTTGTATTCAATGAAAAAAGGAAATTCTTATTTCGATGATGGTATGTGTAAATCTCTTGGAAACAGTGGAAATATAAATACATCTGGATTGTAACTTTTTGAAAATAAATGAAAAAGATCTTAGATCAAGTAGAATAAATGTGTTTGAAGAGTATAAATTACATTAATAAGCCTCAATAACTAGTTTTAATAACAGTAATAAAAATACTAGTATTTTTTAGAATTTACTGTAGGTTGTATATTTACGTGGTTTTTTTAAGTCTTGTTCTTTAATTATTTCAGCGATAGTTAATACGGATTTCATTGTGACATTCTAACGAATCTGTGTCGTATCCTCAATTAAACCAATTTATTAAAGGTTTCTTTTGGATAACTACATATCGTAAGAGAATTGAAATTTAGAATGGAATGAGGCGACAGGTTTATCTGAAATTCTAGACTACAGATTATCTTGCTTTTTATTCGGATTAAACTAGATATTCTCTGTACCGATAATAAAAAATTACTTAGTGAATAGAATCGTAATTAGAACTAGACAGTAATATTAAACTAAAAGTGTATGGGACATGTATGTTAAAGGGTAAGCAATAGGGAAGCCATTTGATTCTGAATTCCTCAACTAGCAATTATATAGTAACGAGAACAGCCTCTTGTCTGTAACCCACAATCACTAGAAGTGAGAAGGTCTTTTGCATTTTAAATAGGAAATCCTTTCCTAGCCACAGTGCCTTCGAGACCACTAGTTATCTACGGCGGGAAATGAAACTGTAAATTACGAAGGTTATAGTGCAATAGTTTATATTTTAAAAGACATCCACTGTCCAACAGTTAGTAGACCGTGACTAGACATGACTAGACATGTCAAACAGCGGTCCCAAACGTTATGTTCAAGACAGGTGGTTCTTTCTAAATATTGGGTCCCATATGCATAAAGTCAGAGTTTTAATAGCCGATTTTGCTGAAAAGGGTCCGGAGGAATTTTTCGCCTGATGGATTTTGGACGTTTGGTGTAAGGTTTGTGAAAATTTAAGGTTTGATATTATATTCTTGATATTACTTGATAACATCAAAAACATAATATCAAAACGAAATCGAATAGAATAACAAAGGAATGTTTTTTTTAAATTTTATTTGCTAAAATTTATATTTCATGAAACAAACTATGAAAGATCACCTAACTAAGAAGAAGTCAACGATTTGATGCTTAGGCTGGCTCCACACGTACAACTAATCCGGTGTAACAAAAGTCCTTGGATAACGGAGATGCTTATCAAGTGTGTAGTTCGCTGTGCAAAAGATACTTTAAAAGCAACAGGCTCGTGTTTGACTACAAAACCTCACTTTAGGGAAAACGAGATGTAACCTAGCACGCAACACGTTTGCCTAGAAAGTGTCTATTTACTTTTGTCTTCATGGATCATTTGAAATACAATAAAGAGGCGATCTCCTATGACTTAGAGCGCGAACTATAATAACATATGGGGACACAAGGGTCCCTTGGTAGTGTGACTTGCTAACATAATTTTAGATTTTCACCACGCATTGTTGACCGAAGGCTTATTTGGATAAAAATGACCTCACCAGCAGTGTGTGATCAACGAATAATTAAAATGAAGTCTAATTCGTACTAATATTGCAGGTAAATATGAATATATTTTTCTGTCACAGAAAATTTCATAACTTTTTCACCATCACCAAGATTTGACGGGTGGAAAATGTCGCTTGCTATTAAGTACACCTATACACAGATAAACAATAAAGGGTAAATAAATAAATAAAGTACTGTAGTAATTTTACGCCATGATATTTTAACTGTATTGGACATAACAAGTATGCCAAACTGTAATGTGAAAAGTGTTACAATTTTTAATTACATTAATTTCCATATAGGCATATTTCAAAGAGACTAACGTGCATCTCACATATCTGCACTGGAGCATCGTGGTGGACCATGCTCCATGCAATAGGGCAAGACACCCATGTCATGTATAAAGACATTAAGAGAGCTATAATATAAATG
>DWEC01000561.1:0-16383 GCA_018245735.1 Microceris miodesmiata
TAGTTTGTTTACCTAGCATTACGAATTTCTTTTATGTTTATACGTGTTATTTACACTGGTGTAAAGAGTATAAATAAATAAATAATTGAGCAGTATTCAATGAAAATATTTATGTACAAACACCACTCACTGGATTGAACCAAACAAAGAACTTTCTTCTTAATTATTATTAACAAACGGTGTTTAAGCGTTCATTTTTACGTATCGATTACTAAAACGATAAATTCGTATCGAAATATCCTATACTGATTTATTGAGCGCGTGGGCAGCGCGCGAAAATGGGGCCATGACAAATTTGAATATTTAAATGGCTAATAGTTTAATTGGTTTTTGAAATATATTTGAATACACGAACACGAAATAATTGATCGCACACTCCCTTCAATACGTCCAATATGACAGAGTGTGACGTTAAATACAAGTTACAACTTAATCGTCTTATTACACAATGGTCGCGCGGCGCTCGGCCTCCGCCGCCCGCTTCCGGTCGCGTCTGTGCAGCCAAACTGCCAGCCGCAATAACAACGATTAATATACATCGAAATACGACAAATGCTATATATATCTTAGCACCTAATTACCTACCTATAATATATCCGTATCCCTATAGCTATGTTACTATACACTTAAATAATACCTACAACATATCTGAAAGAAGCGTGCGTGAAGTACCTGTATGTAGAAAAATCACGTCAAGTCAGTCAGCACATGCATGTTCGCACTCGGTACGCTCTAACATACTCCGTGAAGATTCACCAATAATCTTAATACGTACATATTATATTATATATGTTGAAATAATACAAATAAAGCTCCAACTGCGGATATTTTTCTTTTTTAAAAACATCTTCGTACATTATCGCATTAAGTAATACTTGAAATTGCAATTGCGACGAGTGAAAAAAACACTTGTACTGTATGTTATGATTACTTTCTGGAAAATTACTGTAACCAAGCTAGTGTGAAACTGTTTTACTACAACTGATGAGCACAACACATGTACGTACGTGTATGCTATATATGTGTGTTGCGCAAACTGCGAATCGATATTGAGTTGTTATTAATAGGACAATTCGTATTTCCTTGTAAAATACACTCGCAGTTTAGGGTTACGCATATGCACATAAAAATGCGATTAAAGTATTTATTATTCCTGTGATATTTAAATTGTATGCAGCGTTATTAACCACATCGCAACGAGCCATCCGTTCGCCTTCAACCTTGGCCACAGGCGATTTACATATATAGTGTAGTTATATTTATAACGTTTAAAGTTATTTTTCGTGTAATTAAAATTTTTTGCGCCCATATCCTCTCGCGATTTTTTCGTCGCGCGAAGTGGTCGCGTGCGCCACTCTCAGCGACCGACCGTTTGATATTATATTATAAAACAATAAAATACTGACTATCTCGTATTGGGTGCATCGTAAAAGGCATTCGATTACAAGGTCTTATTGCGATCGCCGACGTAGGTGGCACTCGGAACTTAAATGCATACACGAATATTTGACGACTTGGAAGGCGACGGCGCACGAGTATTTAAACTCGACTTACTATATCAGCTTTCCTCATATCTCCATTTATTATTATTATTATTCCTACAAACGTGGACGTGCGATAACCCAGCGATCATTAAGCACATATAACGTCGCCACCTACACCATGTTACTGAGCACGGTCATTGTTCTCTTTCGGTCGGGATTGCTGGTATTAATCACGTTGGGTTTTTGTGAAGTTTTATTTTATTTTGAACCGAACCGGTTCCGAGGTTTTAACGACCCTTAGAATTCCTAAATGGGTTATTAATATCCGAATTATAAACGTATGACAAGCTGCGCGCAGGTCACTGGTATAAGGAACAGTGCACGAGAAAAGGTAGAGAGAGTAATCTTCGCTGGGTTTGTACAATTTGTTTATATTACAATCGTAAAATACTATTCGGAATGGTGCGAAAAAACAAGATTGGACTGAATTTGCTTAATGACCGGTACGATAGCCGAGTATGATGGTAGGTACGTGAAGACTTTTGGACTGGAACAAGCAGGTCATAAATGGTGGAATCTTTTACAGTTCGCCTTCCACAAGAAGCTGCCTGCATTGGTGCTCACTTGTTCGGAGGATGCGATAAGCATATATACCGAGACAAGAAGCGTGCCAATGTAGTCGTCAATTATAGCACCATATTAGCGGCGTTCTGGTTTGTTTCAGACCGTATTAATATTATCTATATAGATTTTATTTTACGTTAAGTTGCTGGTTGCAAGAACCTTTGCCACCTTCATTGTTAATAACTAGAAATTTGCAACTGTTAATCAATTACATTTCGCGTTGCGCAACTGAGTAAAATAATATAGCTTGTACAGTATGCAAACGTTTCAGGGAATATAATGAAGTTCTTATCTTTGATATACACATATCCACATAATAATATTCGTGCAATATAATTAAAACATAAGCGTGAGCGCCAAAAACTATTATTATTAGTGTAATATAACCACGCCGAGTCTTTTGTGTTAGACAGAGGGTATCGCGTTCTAACCTTTGTATCTTGTATTTTGGCTCTCTACCCTTAAAGAGCTGACTTGCTTTGAAGCCCATTAATGTAAAGTGCTAACTATGTATTTTCAATATGTTTGGTGTGTACTATTCTATGATCAGTTGCCTGACCCCGCGGCCGCGAGGCAGCAGGCGGGCTGCACGCGACATCCTGGACGCGCGAGCGGCGCGATTGCGATGCAGGCCGCGTCGCCGCACGTATTTTTAGCGAGTGTCCCACGCGAACTATTGAATACGAGCCGCGAGGTGAACGGCCCTGCCTTCTGTTACGTACTATCTCGTACAGAGACGCTCAATGATATTCTGTTTGTCGGGTCTCAGTGCACCGCGGCTTCACACACCACACATGCATACACCACGCATGCACATTTTGAAAAATTATGACGCATTCACCAATGCGCGCGGAAAACGGGACAAGTGAATGCGAGCGCAAACAGAATATCATTGAGCATTTCATGCACGGGAACGTGTACAGAACATAAGTACGGTACCTACCCGAGCGATCGTTGAAGCAGATTTAAAGGACCCCGAATAAATTCGCGCGCACTTTCGAATATTCTCAAACTCTCATAGTTTATGAGACAATGGGCGGTTAATGTAAGCACCATGCGGGTCTATCGGCAGGAACAACAATAAGAAATAAAAATATATGAAATCAAACATAGTAAGTCACTACTCTTATGTACGTCCCGTCTGCGTTACTAAATAAGCCCAAAAAAACATCGTTTGACATCGTTTGACAACATCGATTGACTGATAGCATTTATAATAGCAAACGCTTCAAAGGCGAGTTTGCTTGCACTTTCAATAATAATAATAACTAGCATCGTATAACAAGCAACTGCACTCGACGTATTGCAACTCATACACACATACAAACACATCAAACTAATAAATACGTTTCATACACTACACGAGTCATACATGTACGTACACACATACATATGTACGGACATGAATTGTGTTGTAAATATCAACGATTGAAGCGCATTACGACGGAATAAATCACAACAATATATTGCGTAATTAATACGTACAAATCGAACGGAAACCGATACACAGGGTAATCGGATACGCGGCCGTCGGAGCTCGCAACCGTTATGCGAGTTAGTGCTAGTCGGCGATAGGGACGAGCAGCTAACGCGGCGCCCGTTACAAAGTATTGCATACACCTATAAAATCTATATACACTTACAATACAGTTTATTCTAAATACGAAATATATAGGGTGTCAATCCGTTCGAGGTGCCGGCGGCCAATGGCGTAAAGTAACCGTCTCACGGTAAAAAAGAATTAGAAATTATAGAATATTATTATATTAGTAATATTATTAATGTATATAGATACATTATAGGATAGCCTATATGAATTACTAGTGGTCAGTACAATAAGGAGTTTAATTAGAGAAAGCAGTAAAGGAATGGCCTGTTGGTCCAGTGGTTAATGATCGCGTCTGTTGAGTCGAAGCTTGTAGGTTCGATCCCACATGCTCGCGTGACGAGCACAAATGTTTATACAGCGAGAGGGAAACAAAATTATCCAAATGCATTACACGCTGATTATCGTGTTATCATTATGAATGATAAAATGAACGATTTGGTGCTCGTTCTGATAAACGGTACGTATGTTATCATGTAAATACCATTTAACGACGGATATCGTACACTAAAGCTCCGGAAAATAACTCTTTTTTACTATTTTTTTGGAAATTTGAAAACCGAATTTTATAAAATTATATTGGTATGAATGTTCCAAAGATTAATCATAGCTAAATAATATTATCGTACTACATAATATATAATATTATCGTAATTCAGGTTATTCTCATTTATTTATATTTTATCATTTCAGATGAACATCTAGAAAATTCGTTCTGATTCATTCAAAAATTCGTTCTGATTCTTTTTCATAAATGATCAAGCCCCTTTTATACAAAAATGTTATATAAACAACATGAAGATAAAATGAAACCGCAAGAATTATTACTTAATATTATGCTTGTCGTATTTTGATGATCGTTGAAGGTGAACATCGACAGTATCGATAGTAATGAAATAAATGTCGTAGAAGATGTGCATTATCATTATAATTTGGCGTATTAGGTCTGACAAACATTCAAAATTGCATACAGTATACATTTTTTAATTTAATTGATATTTCATCTAGCACGTACACAAACATACATATATAATATAAGACGAACAAAATACGTAGATAAAAATGATTCACATACGAACGCACGACAACATTGACACAACTCCGTATCTTTAGGTATTTATACCGACGATAAAAATATAATGCGGCCGAGTTAAACATTCGTGTTTTTGTTATGTATCATGTATCTCGAGGAGTGAACGAACTTGTGCGACCGATATATCAAGGTCAAGGTAACTTTCACAACGCGCCGATTGTTTAATGATTTTTACCTATGTACGCGTACACGCGTGTAAGCGTCCTTATCAGATATATTACACGCGTGAACAGCGGCGTACGTTTGATAGTAACACATATTTAGCATTATTAAAATATTTGTAGGTACTCTCTACATGTTTGTGCTTGCTGCTTACCCCATGTGGTATCTGACACGATGATATGACGATAATAATAATAATAACATTTGTAGCGTGGATTTAATTGCGTACGTCACCTACCGTAGGTAATTCCTGGTTGTAATAGATTGACGCATGGATGGGTCATCAGGCTCTTAGTCACGATGATTACAGGGAATAAAGCCAGAAAAACTGTTCTATGGAATATTTGTGTATCCGTGTGTGCAAATAATTATGAGCATAGCTCAACTAGTCACTGACGACTGTGAGGAAGCTTAATTCAAAATAAGGTAGCGATTAGTAGGTATAGTATAGTATCAATATAAAAAAATCATATTCCTTTTGTTTGCGCGAACATTAAATTAAAATATCGCTAATATGAAATAATATCAGCTCAGGGGAGTTGATCGAGTGAAGCCATAACCTGCAACAATCGACTGGAGATATTCCAAGTGGTGTCTAAATCGATACAAGTTCAATGCAGATTAATTGCACTCGTAAATATAACATTAATGAATGTACAGAATGCGACCAAGACTCACCTACGTGGACCACTTAGGTCAGTCACTGGCAGGCGTGTGTATCTCAAAGAGAATAATTATTGTAAATGATTTGACGTTTGTAAAGATAGAGATATTTGGCACTCGGTGCTTTCTGCCTAACCCGTAAGGGACCTGATGTATAGATATAATAATAGTATAATAACCCCCTAAATTGACCATGTTCGTTTTATAAAAACCCAGAGAGAAGATTTATTAAAATCCATTATTGTTAGCAAGGATATCAACAGTCTATTTTTAGAGAGAGTTCGAAAAATTTTGATCTTAACGTGGCAGGTAAGGCGGCTCTAAATTAGAACCTCGCGGACGGTATTGATTGCGTTGTCCACTGTTATCTGCATGCCGGATTAACGACGAGCGAGCCAACGTACATATTTTAATTTTTATTCATATCACTTCACAGCTACGTTGCCAAGTCTAGAACAGAACTGAACAATGTAAATTCAGCTACCTACCTACGCAAAAAAGAACTTACCCACGATGTTAAGAATAAGCGAAGAAGAAAAGACAAAACCATGGGCAAATGTGAAAAATATTACCAATTTTAAAATCAATTGTGATAATGTTAATAAGACGGAATAAATATTTGGATTACTTCTACTTGTGTTCTAAATACTTACATATTACTGTATGATATTTATTTAGGGTGCTGAAATATGGTACAAATTATTTTAGAGTATTTAAATATACGGAGTCAAACGAAATATAAAATCGTAGAACGCATTTGATATTCAACTTTGGAAAACATCGAAACATGGCTAAGTAAAGTACCAAATGTTTAAAAAAAACAATATTTATAGTAAGAGTAAAAGGAAAGACACAATACAAATATACTGTTGGAGTAAACACAAGCGAAAAGAAATAAAACAATGAGTCATAAAAACAAACTGAAAGAAATAGAAAATATGCAGTCAGAAATAGTCCAGTAGAACTAGTGCAAGATACAGACGTTACGAAATCGCCGGATCGCCGACATTTGGCGCGGAAATTGAGCGTGAGGCGGCGAGATTGCTTTTAAATCGCATCACTTGATGCATCGCTGCTGCAGCCGGTGACGAGTGTCCGGTTAATTGGAAACGAGTCCTACCACCCGTTAAATCCTCATTTTAAGGCACCTCCGGGATGAAATATGCACAGTAATAAATAATATAGAAAAAGCAATTACCTAACCTAAACCATTCCGGAACGAAATCAATAAACAATAGTGAAGGATGTAGAAAGATAATGTCTGATGAGTAACTCTAAATAACCGATTACCATACCATTATGATTAAAATTTTAAAACTTTAAATGGCTATGCGAAAACGCAAGAAAGTAGTAAGTAGAAGCTAATATAATAAGAAAGATAAAACTTGTCATGCACCAAAATCTAAATGTTACCCCAAACTCTAAAACTCATAAAGTACATAAAGTAAATTCTTAATACGTCAGGTCGATGCAAAGCATTAGGAAAAATCAAAAGGCGTTATAAATAAAACAATGAAAGCAAATGCATCAAAGCAACAACATTCAAGCAACACATGAAGCAAATAAAAACGAAGTTCAAAAGAGGATGCATCATAAAGCTTAACTTGATAGCTATCACTTAGTAACAAAAAGGTTCGGTCGGTTTGAATACGAAAAAATTATCACAAAAAATTATCCTCTCTACACGAGATAATTGAAGATCACAGCGCCGTCAGGATGTCATTGATATATGTATAAGTAAAACATCGTCGTAGTTCGTGGCAAAGTAAAAAATATTTTAGAAAGAAACGTTAATCACCAAGGTTATTAAAAATGTCTTTATACATCTTTATGGTAAAAATATCAGAATACTTTATACAGTTGCTTCATTTCAAAATAAGAATAATTCATAAAGGATATTCGCCCAAGTTCAAATATTCCATTACTTTTAAGGGAAAAATCGAAAAAGACGACTAGCATTAAGGTAAGAAAATAAATAAGTCGGCTCATTTTTCTAGAAGAATAATTCAAAGCGCGGAACCGTCGTAGTGAAGCAGTAGGTTAAAAAGCACGCTAGGAGAAGCTAAGCGGCCGAGAGACAGGGATTTCCTGGAACAAATTCCAACGCAAACAAACTTGTTTGAATTTTCCTAACCTGTTTTAGATGATTTACAACTTGTTGAGAATATAAAGAATGAGATAATCTTTTCAGAGAATCTTTTTCTAACAATTAAAAGTGAAGATGACAAAGAGAATGGCAGTGCATAACGTGTAACAAATGTTAATCGTCATTCCTTTACGAGAAACAATTAGTAATTACAAATACTGCGAAAATTACAAGACCGTTATCACTAATACGAGTTTATTATTGCCATAAAGGATTTAGTATGAATAAGGGTGCCATGACGAACTATGTCCTCTACGAACTAATAACAATTCTAATGATTTCCCTGTCGCATGCAAGCCCTAACGAGTATAACTTTAGAATGCTATGAACAGTAGCATTTATAATTTATAATATTTGAGTGGAAGGCTATTTGAGACTTAGATGAATAATGACAAATTGATGATAAATTATTCTGTAAACAAAACCGGAAGACCGTACACAAGGTGCTGGTTCCACCTGCCCGACACTAAGACTTTTATGACACTCATGCAACATTCAGCATTAATAAAGAGAACATGGATTACGTGTGCATATGAATAGATACAGTTTTGAATAAAATGAGTCTTTTTAACGGAAGCAATAATTATGTTAACGCTTAGTTAACCCTCCGATAATTTGTTACTGAAAGCCAAAAGTTATTATTGCAATTAGCGGCCGTCGTTACATCCGTGGTTCGATAAAAATGCACTCACTGATGCATATCTTCGATAATTAATTTTGTTATGATTAAGTAAGAAGTCAACAAACTGTATGTAATTTTATGAACGCTGCTTTGAAACGAACCAAGAATAATTCTCGTAACTTATAAAACAATAAAGGCAGTAAAACAAGCAAACAAAGTGGAGGCAGACAGTCGACCGTTCTCAAGCAGCACATGAAATTATTTCTACTACAATTTTATTAATGAATAGGAAACGAGCGCGAGCTAGTTATTAATTAGATTCAATTCATTCCTTACGAAAGCGGGACTACACTTCCTAGATTACAAATACCTCTTCTGCGAATTTTACCGCATTTCTTCGTAACAATATAACACTAGATTGTACTACAACACTATTTACTTTGTAATTTACTTCCTTGTTCGTCATTTAGTTTCAGTTTTAAACATTATTATAACGACGACACTCTTGAAACGAACCTAATATTTTTGTCAGTGTTGTAATATTACCGTTGATTACAACAAACTTAAACGAGTAAATCAAAATGATTTGGAAGTAGTTATGAATTCATTAATTTGCATTTTAATCGACAAAACTACCGTCTTCAAAGACAAAAACATTTCTTTATTTACTCGTATACCGTGGGATTTTATTTTTCCAGGCATCGTTTTTGTGAAATTCCTTAAACATATAATTCCTATCTACAACAAAAAATAATTTACAAAGGTTTCTAAAAAACGGTTCTGTCTACACCAAATTCAACACAATGGGTCCCCCAAGCTAGAGGGCGACGTTTATTGTTGTAGCGCGACAAAAAAAAATTTCGTTTGCGCCCTGTTAAACGCAGTGGTGTTTTTTTTGCACTAATCCCAAAAAAGCGCCAAAAATACACAGTACTGTACTGGCGTTGCTTACCCAAGACACAACCGACATATCGGACAAGGACCGTCACCCGATCGACGTTCCTGATTCCCACACATGCATGGTGTTTTAGGGCTCGCGGATAATCACCTCGGTCGGTGGCGTAACATTACTTCGCATCGCCCGGCGCCGTGGTCAGCTCGCTGGTCGCGCACTGCACATCCTCGCCATCACACACACACACGATCGATCACACTGTCGTTGAGCACTGCGTGTCGTCACTGCACACACTATGTCACTGTCACACGGAGGGGCTCGCGAGACGGGCGGCGTGCGCTATGAACGCCGATGCATTGGCGGCAGTGCGCCGCGGTCCCGGGCGCGCAACAGCTGACGGGAGGCGCAGCCCCCTCCCCTCGGTCCGCGCGCGCAGCCGGTGCGTGCGCCACACCCCCCGCCTCTCCCCTCGCACCACCTCTAATCCATTATTTACGGACGGACGACCGGTTTCAGGCGCGTTCGCTCTGCCGGCCGCTTCACGACGATCGTTCAAATTTAATGCCCTTCCTATGTCCGGCCTCTAATGCGATAAGATTACGGTTGTCGGGCTTTTGGGGCATCGGTCCCGGTGCTTCCACTCCTCGATGTAGCCGATCATAATCTGTAACGTTGTTATCATTACGTGCGACTTGTATATCACATCGCTTCAACCCATTCAGTCATTGCTAAATATGACTCAAAGACATGATTGATATGACAGCTGGGCAGGTGAACGAACCTATGGCAGGCATCGACTGACACTGAAAGCACTAAAATACTTATAACTCGAGTGAAATATTCTGTTGTAGTCCATAAATATAGTCTTGAAGCAGTAAATCAAAGCATGGATCATAAAAACGCTGGTAAAATAGAATTGGAAAAGCAATATAAGCTGTTCATCGGGATTGTAGTACTTCATTCCTCACTTGCACTCACCCATAATGTAACGTACCTCCTCAGAGATGGTGATGATATATGCAAACATAGCGTAATGTAAGTTGATATTGCAGCTTTCACAACTGGCCGCCTAACACCACCTTATCTTTGCGTTTATCTCATTTCTTCGAAAACAACTTAAACCGTTGTATTCCTTCTCAGAAGGCACATTACTTTAACTCCATTTCAAACAATTGTTAAAACATTGTACACATATAGATACACAAATATCGATAAGCTTAAATTGTACAAGCAAACTTAAAAAAAAATCGTGCGATCCTAAATATAATAATATATTTTATTATATTTCTCGTATTGTATTAAAAATAAAACCCGTATCGTAATGGACCTAAATATGTATGGAGGATCTGTAGTTTGGTTTTACAAAGAGTGTTTTCCGTTGCATGCGACAATTAAGTCTGCATTAATTAAAACAACATAACATTACAATACAATGGCAATGGTAATAAAATCTACGCGGGAGCTACAAACTAAAATTCTTCTAATTAGAGCAAGTGAAATGAACAATGACCGCGAGGCGGGACCACCAGGGCGGAGCGCCATGCTACCATGCCTTTTAAAATCGTGCTCTATAAATCTAATGTGTATAGTGCATAGAGTACGTAAAAAGTGCACGATCGCTGGCTGAGATGAGGGTCGGAGCCGGAGGGCGAGCAGTTGCAGTGTTCCATTACAGAGTTCCCAGTAACATTAGCGTCGGGCGAGCGGACCTCAAGATACCTACTCCGGGATCCACTTTCGGCGGACAGCCATAGAAATCACGTAGTTCGCGGAACTTTGTTACCTGTGGTGCGGTGGCAGCGCAGCGCGCCAAGGTGAACGTTCGGGCCAAGGACGGCCTGGCCCGGGGGGAGGGGAAGGGCCGCGACTCCCCACCCGCCGCATTCCCTCTTGCCCGAGTAAAAACGCTTCGAACCTTCGAAGACGGGCGGTGCAACCCAGCAAAAAAAGGGCTCGACGGAACAAATAGAAAACGCTTGGTTCGAAAAAAACGAGGAATACAAATAATAGGGGTCTCAGATAACAGAACTAGTTACGTCGCTCTCTTGATCGCCGTCGAAAAATACACAGTTTGCATGTCCCATGCGCCTAC
Organism: Microceris miodesmiata; assembly: GCA_018245735.1. NCBI lineage: Eukaryota > Metazoa > Arthropoda > Insecta > Lepidoptera > Hesperiidae > Microceris > Microceris miodesmiata. Next base: position 11,388 of record DWEC01000561.1, read on the forward strand.
GCAGAATGGACCCGCCGCTCAGTTCCTATGATGTAATAGGCAAACAATAAAAAACGAATGACGGAGGAGATGCGTAAGCAGCGACATCAACAGGCGACACTCGCAAATCATCTGGCACGCTTACATATTGTATAATATTTAAACATTTTTAAAACAACTTTCAAACAAAATTTAAAATTAGCCGAAGTCTTTAATGTGTTTTAATTCCAATGCGTTCGGATTTACTAAGTTGAAACAAGAATGAAAAGGAAGCGGGCACGAAAAAATGCCAGTACTTCCTAGCCGACATGCTCTGACCAGTTCCAGAAGCGCACTGTAATAACTTCCCTAGTAGAAAAAGTTGCACTAAGCGACAGAGCTCGCGGAATCCTCCTTCACGATGTATATGGTACCGGTCAAAGAATATTATCAAGCGATAAAAAACTTGGAACTGGATACATTGACTTTGTATGATCATGAAAGGGCATTGACAATTGACGTACGTAATCGATTGTCTTCCGCTGCGACGACGATCAAAACAATAGAAGTCTCCTTGGTTTGCAGTTATTCGTCCAGTCCATTGGACATGTTACATCACCGTTCATAAATAGAATCTCCTGGAGTAGCTAGCGTACTGAGCACGCAAGGAGGCGTAACGCCTTGCGCTCTTCCAACGTAATAAGCGTTGAATAAGAGAGAAAGAGACGCGTCAATGTTACAGTTAAGCAGGAACTCTATTTATATGCAAATATAACCTCGGAGTCGACACCTGTTTGCGTATTCTCAGCGTTCGCCGCGTCGCTTTGTGGCTACTCTGTCTCAGTATCCTTTAGGTTATGGAAAACCGAGTTAAGGCTAGGCTACAGTCTAAACTACACACATTGCACAATTTTGATCTTTATTGTATTCTTTAAGTTGCTTTTAACTTTCTCAATACCTTTCTCACTACACCTACAATTTAAAAATGAAGCAGCACACTGAATAAGGTCATCTACATCAACTTTTCAGTTAGCTCTTTACTTTATTGTTATGAATTTTTTACTTGGAAACTTTCATCAATTTGCAATTTCATAGAGTTCAACGACGAAAATAGTAACATAATTTTACTTTAAAACGCAAGGTCGTTTAAAAGCAATATGTTGACATCAATATCTATGTACTCCTGAAGACAATCTAACGTAACAAAAATTGAAATGTTTATGCCTTATCACATTCGTTAAACAAAACTTTTAATTATTTGCATCTAAAGAAGACAATACTGGTGATATTAAAGATGTTAATGTTACATTTGATGATCCTGCAAAAACATCATTGTCCAATGTTTATCAGCATTCGAATGCTGAGCAAAGTATCCCCAATCAGATTAGCCAAATCAATTTCCCTTGCGGTTTCCTGTGTCACATGTTTCCATTACTGTCATATTCCCGCCCACGAAGTCCACCCTCGCGTGAGGAGTGCAGTAAAGAGAAGAATTAGAACGGGGAACGTTGGCAGGTTGTCCATATATCATACTCGGCGGCCGCTCAGCACTGAGTGTGTTCCTATGTACGCCTGGTCAGCCAGATACGTCGCGCTCGTTTATTTTGTTTACACGTGTTACTCCGTCCACGTCTGCTCCGAGTGGCAATTCATTTGAGCAGTTCACGTCGTTAATCCTAATTGACAAACGTACACCTCGGGCCAAGTGGACAGCTGCTGTCACGTTTATTAAATCTTAGATCATTTCACTGTTTTTCTCTTCAAATTTCGTCGGTGACACGTTAACATTTTAATACAAGGGGGATGCATAAGGTCAAAGAGGAGGATGGCTTATACAGATATGGTGGTTCATTGAGTGTTAATTCCATTAATCGAGATAGAAGTATTTGAATTTTAAAATAACTAGATGAGACGGCTGATGGATAGATGAAAGACAGATTGATAAGTGACATTCGTGATAGAGGTAGGTGAGACTAGTTGCGTGTGTCGCGCGCTAATCCACTATACATCAGAGAGGATTATCGCGCAACACAATCGTATCGCGGGTGGAAAGACCGCGTCGTCCTTCCCTGCCCTCTTGGCCGATGCCTCGGACTCACACACGACTGAGCACTGCGTCGAGCGCGAGCTCGTTAATGTCCATCTGTAAAACTGTTACGTAATTTTTATGTATCGTTATATTTAAAATTTCTAATCGATTACTATTACTGTGTACGATACTTTCAACGGACTAGAAATATATTTACTAAATCTTGCTTGTTTTATATTTATCATTGATTTTTTTTGACCGTGTATCACTAAGTACATAAGTGCAGTATTTACTCTTTGTAAAGTGAATAACGGTGATTACGACACGGTTTTTGTTTAGTAATCGCTTCAATGTTTCCACTATAACGGCGCGGGACATGGGTTGCGTGTAGTTTGATAGCAAACTCATTAAAAGGTAAGATGCCGAAGGGAGATTTAATAAATTGACATCGACGGAAATTTTAACTCGGCGCTTTAATGAAATGGAGCAACATCACTGGAAGATTAAAACTGCACGCCGAGCATCTGTATTCGCGAGTGCTTTAGTTTACAGGTAGAGCAGTAATAATATTTTACACTTTGATGTTTTGAAAGTAGGCAGTAAGGGATTGAGGGGTTGGAAAATAACCGGCGGCAATTCGATGCTGTAAGTGCCGTAATATCTTTGACATTTCAGAGGGCGCGAGGGAGCGTCGCGACGGAGGGCGGCACTACACTGGAGCGCGACGCCTCTCCGACTCTGACCTAAAAACGCGTTCGTTACGCGTCGTATCCCGTAGAAATATTTCTACGCTCTCTGTTTAAAATATTTATGGCTTCGAGACCTCTATGGCGATTAGAATGCCGTTTCTTTACAATATTGATGACGTTACTAGCTTATTTCATCCGCTCCATATGGAACGTTGCATATTTAAAGAGGCAAATACAGGGGTTGTGAGATCGAGGGTAAAGGAATTTCAAAAAGAGGGGATTAGTCTATATTAATTTGAAACGTTCCCGTGATGTCTTATTTGTGATGAATATTTGAAACTGGCACATACTATAACTACACGGAGTACGGACTGTAAAGTACGGCGCACGAACGATTTCACTACACGTAAAATTAATATTAACTAAGTACGTCACATTGGCCGCACACTGCGGACCTATAAACGTTAAACTTATTGTTATAATGTGTAACATTTTATTTCAAAAAATCTTTAAATTGCTAACTTTGAAACCAAAAAGATTTTACCTTAAATTTTACTATAATGTTAATTCAATTAAAATAGTGAAACGTTACACTGTCTTCTACATCTATACATTGCATTTTTCTCTTAATCCGTCATAGTGAAATCCCCACGTATCTAAAAATATACTAGAAACGACCATTTAAAATCAGCAATAGGTTTTCAAAAAATCACATTAATGTCTGCATTAAATTACATTAAATATAATAAATACATTAAATTACAAGAAACGGGTAGGTATAATAACAGAAAAGACCGGAAGGCGACAACGGGCGACTGTACAATTTGCCAATCAATCGGCCAATGATACAAGCCGGGGCACACACATGCATTCACACACACACATACACACGCACACGCACACAGATTCATACGCGTAACCAAACACTTCATTCGAGATTTAACAATATCATAAGTACACCATAAAAATTACAGTCACGGAATAAGCTGAACAGCCAGGAGAAGGCGACATTGGACTGTGTGTTTAATCATCTAATTAGCAACGATACCCAATTTGTTTCTAATACCGCTTTCATAAACGCATTAAGACACTTAGTGTGTAAGAAGTGTCGGCCACTGCCACTGATGTAATAAAACAAGGTGCATACAAAACCGAATAAGACACAAAAGGCTTTTACGCGCGCCTGTGCGGAAGGTATGCGAGAGTGTTAAATGTCAATGGTACAATGAACTATAGTAGCACTAAAGGTGTTTAAAATGTCTCTATCTAAATGAATTACAGAAATTAAAGTTCTGAATACGTTAAAAAAACTTACACTCAGATTATCACCCCAGTTTTCAGTTGTTGCAAGACGTCTAAGACGACCAGGGAGTTAAATTGTTATTGTTATCCTATAAATAAATTTGGCCCGACCATATAAATGTCAAAATAATTGGGTAGTGTTCGATTAAAAATATTGTCTGTTGCAACTTGGACAAATGAAAATAACGCTCTAAATCAGCAATAAATTATCTCCATATATTCTACGAGTATTACACAAATACACTGTATTTAAAGCACATGATGCCTGCAAAGATAGTTGGCATTCGATTGTGTCTGTCTACCTTGTAAAGGACGCAGCCTGATACTGTGATTTAAAACAATAGGTATTCGTTTAATTTGACAGCAAAAAAAAAATTTAGATATCGAATCGAAAATTAAAGAAGGAATGCAGGTAAATATTACATGTTAATATGTTTTAACAAAATATTAATGTAAAGTAAAGTAAAGTAGAGAACTAGAGACACAAAAGACCGAGCAGCGGAAGGCGCCGCCGCCGACGACAGTGCGTCGCTACAATTTGCCAATCAATCGCCCGCCAGACTGTGGACACGCGTTGATATGCGTCATTAGAGCGACTAGGCAAACCACACTTTCGGAATTCCCTCGGACAGTTCAGCATTTCTGCTTCGGTACAGTACGCACAAAAGGGACGAATTTATATTTGAGATTAAAACGTTAATAACGCAAATGACTCTGCCCATGTTAGGTTTTTCTCATTATGAATTTATTCCAGTCATTCGAACCATTCGATTTGGATGAACACAAATCTAACAATATACAAACATTTTCAGGTATTAATCGACCCATTATAATTCCACTGTTGGAATATGGGTCTCCTCTCATATTGAGAGGGTTAAGGCCAGAGTCCACCACGCTGGCCAAGTGCGGGGTGACTTCACACACCTTAGAAAAAATAAATATTTTTCTTATAAATTCTAAGGTATGCAGGTTTCCTCACGATGTTTTCCTTCACCGTTAGCAAGTGATATTTAAATTT
>DWEC01000562.1:0-16371 GCA_018245735.1 Microceris miodesmiata
CATCCAGCATCTGCCAGCAGCGTTTCGCAGATCGTCATCCCACCGGGCCGGAGGGCGTCCTACACTACGTTTTGCCGAGCCACGGCCTCCACTATACAATATGTATAATAATGCGGTAGTATACAATAGCACAAATCTAGACTTTGAAACACTACTAGAACTTTCAACTAGAAAATGTAAGATAAATCGATTAGTACCCGACCCGGGAATCGAACCCAAGATCTCTGTATTTGCAGTCACGCTAGCAACCAGTTGACCAACAATACAGAAAATATTACAAAAACTTAATTTAAGTAAAACGAGTATTTTCCGTACGATATTTTAACAATCTCAGATTTGTATATGTATAATCTTCTATCATGAGTGTACATTAAAGTAGGAAATTCGTGTCAAGTGCCGCCTAATGAGAATTACAAACACTCGTTAACACATACTCATCCTTAAAGCTACTCGTACATACATGTGTAGGTATTGTTCGAATAACAATACTGCTACATGCTGCTCGAGCTTTCGGAGTACGCCGGGATAATTCAAATAAATCTCTTTCAAAACACAACATTATTATATTACTAAATTATAATTTATGCGTAACTTTTTTATGCTTCATCAAAAGTTTACGGATAAATGATTTATATCAGTCAATCGTACTGCCATGATCAGAAAATAATATTTACAAAATACCCATTACAAGCGGCGCCATTAAATTGAGCCCGGGTTATTGCGAAATGTTAGCGAGTGTATGACGAATAAAGACGAGCGTTAAAACGGTTAAAGCTTAAAAGGATCCCTAAAAAGCGTTATTGTCACGTCTGTCATCACATTAAGAGAAAACTTAATAAAAAGTTATAGTCCATAAAACCGTCACACGCCATCAAATCAGGTCGAATGATCTGGGATCTGTCAAGTGGGACGGAGATACAAATCAATAAATTGTACATCTAACAAAGAGGCCATATAATGTTCATTTAATATCCGCGGTAGTAAACTACTAATAGCGACAGTTTAGGATTATATGACGCGAACAACATGTTGACCGATATTCCACACTGTTAAACTCGCAATTCTGGGACCCACGAATTAACCTTCAGAATACGTGGAAGATTGTTTTCTTCACGTGATTGACTAGAAATAATAACTTACTCCTACAATAATTGAAAATAAAAAAAAAATTCTTATTATATCTAATATATTTTCGTCCTCTTACAGTTGGAAACATTTTTTCTGAATTCAAATTCAAACGGAAATAGTTGTAGCAGCTGCGGATTCCGCGAATTCGATCTCGATGTTTCACAAGTATTTTGTATTCATAGTTTGCGTAGAGTGGATACAAGTTCGTTTAAATTAAAAAAGTGTGCGATTTGAAAATTTTAATTCCCTTATTCATTTTTGATATTGTTATTCCATATTTAAGCTATCAATTTGGCTTGGATATAACAAACAGTGAGAGTTTTGTGGTATATATTTAAGCCTCCGGGAGTCCTGGATTCAAATCCTGCCGCAGAACTCTTTCTTTACACGATTATGCATGTTTTAAGGTTACATATTACTTGATGTATTGGTAAAGAAAAACGCCCGGGAGACTTGCAAATTTTAGCTTTCCAGAATGTTCTCCGAGGCCAATAAAATCTTAACGCACCTCATTTTGATATGAGTTCTGTGTTACGCTGCTCAACGTTAAAAGGATTGAGGGTAATGATGACATTTGGGTTCATTTAAAATCTGCTTATATCATCCTTATACTGTAATATTCGTGAGACATACTTCGTGTTTTGCACATTATTTTGTAGATTTACGGGTAAACTACATTTTAGCATACATGCTACTTTATTAATCACTTAATTACTAGGTGTGTCTATATTATTCATATAATTATATGTAATGATCTGCGGTGAACATTTCGCAAATATGTACACCGTTTGTGTTCACTTAATTAAGGCAATCTGACCGCATTTAATTTTCATAATTATTCATGTACGGACACACTTTTGGTCTATACCGCTACACTTGTTTTCCTAATACGCGGCTGTACACAATGAACGTGATTTATTACTTCCGCTTTTATTTCCATATTGTAATATTATGTAAATGCATGTACATATATATGTGTTAAAGCTAAACGTTATGTAGTAAGAAAATAATTCGGTAACTTAAAGATATTGGGTTGGTAAAGATTCAGTAAATTAAAAAATAGGTTCGTGTGCACACACGGTAGAAGGAAAATTTCGAGAACACTCCATTTCAAGAGAATGAGATAAATGCAAGGTACTAGGAACAAGATAATAGGGTTTATCATGGGTTTATTTATTAATATAGTTACCAATTTTAATAATAAGTTTAGACTTAATTCATACCCCAAGTTTTTAGTTTCAACAAATGACACGAGATGCTTATAGCCATGAAGCATGCAAAGGAATATATTTGTTTCGATTTTATTAATATTTTTTTGAAACAGGGTGAATCGTGAATCACGATATTTAATTTTAAAGGAAATACATTATGTGGAGATACACTACATTGAAAATCGTGTAAAAAGACAACTTATATTAAATGGTAAAAACATTGCCGGGAACGGAATAGTTAGTGTTTGTCTTAAACTAATTTATTTACAAACATAAAACGATTCCTCATCAATTTACGAGTACGGGTTACATGAAAAAATAATAAGTTCTTATAGATTTTTTCAAATATTCGGTCCTTAAAGATCTAGAACTAACAGACATAATATCTAACTTATAAGGGATTTGCATAAAAATGTTATCGGACCATTATTTATAATAGTATTATTTATAATAGTACTCGATATAACAAATAAATGTAAACAAATTACATATGACCACAATAATAATACACAGTACGAGTATCCTATCATTGGCGGCTCTTCGTTTATGTACTGCAGCCATGATTTCGGCAGATTTCTTTATTAAATAAAATCCAAAATATTAAGAAAATCTACATTAATACAGTGTTTTGTGTATTTGTGACGTACGTATGGACAAACGTACGCTAATATTGTTACAGTTTAGCTGTTTGCATATGGAAGTCTAAAAAAATCTCAGTAGGTACGTACAAAAATGCCTAATCAAAGTGAAAGCATTAGATAGATCAAAAGAATTGTACATTAATTTTTCAGTTGCTGCATGGGTTGGCTGTATGTTTTTAACTCGATTCAGGAACGTGCCAGACGAATTTTCAAAGATGGTGAGCTACCCATTAAGAGACGACTACAACGCCATACTTACCGTCGTTGTGTAGCTCGACTGTATTTTATAGAATATATTTTGGAAAATGCGCTCAGGAACTACACGATTCAATTCCTCCAGCCCTTTTCATATACCGAATGTCTAGACGCACGGTAGAAAACCATTCTCATCTAGTAGCTTTTAAAGGAAAAAGAGTAGAGAGTAGCTTGTAAAGGAAAAAGACTGGTATAGTTTGCCAGCATGTTTTTCCGGATGCATGTAGCCGACGATACTTAAAAGCAAAGGTGAAAAGGGTTTTCTTAGTCATGCGTGATCCATTTTAGGACGCATCTGTACTTTCCATCAGCACAGCCAAAGCCTAGGTTATCATGGGAAAAAAATAGAAATAACATAACACTATGATAATGTGTTGTTTTGTTAGTCACTGCAATTGATTTGTTGATCATTAATATGGAAATCTAGTATTCACATTTTACCTTTATACGTGTTTAAAATATGTGTGAATTTCAATCGGTTAGTTCTGCGGCATTTTTAATTAACCTCATTTTATATGATACAATCAGTCCTTTGTAATAAAATAAATTGTAGCGCATATTAATTTCCATGATAAACGCGTGGTTGCGCGTAGTTGGTGGCGCGTTTCCATTAACATTAAAATGAGCAATTCATGATAATATTCCCAATTATTTAACCGGCCTATTAGTTCATCGTTGTTTATGAATATTTCGGTAAATTTAGTGTCAATGCGACGGGATTTACGGAAACCAAATTTGCAACAGCGGCCATCAGATTTCAAAGTTGGAAAATTTATGTTGGAAAATTAACATGAGGCCCATTACATTTAATAGGCATGTTCTGTGTACTTACATTGTAATCAATTATGATAATAAATTTGTAAGATCGACCAACATGTTCTAAGTAGATTACAATGGATCATGTAATAAATATAATATAATATAAGATCAATATCCGTGAGTACTTTTATAGTACAAAATAAATATGTATATACTATTTTCAAATAACATTACGTATATAGTTATTTACGGGTAAATTTTAGAATTAGAAACTGTTACTGTTTTGAATGTGGTAGTTCATTGCAAAGATAAAAATAAAATTTTCAGATAATTCATTGCTGATATCTCCATATGTATGTATGTAAAGCGACGGAGGCCCAAATGCATTTTCCTAGATCAATTCTTAGATCAGCTCCTTTTAATATTAGCTCCTAAAATATGAAGGAGAAAAGGTAAAATTAATTTATATGGATCAAATATGTAATGGCATTTTAATAAAGTTTAGCATTTTTCGTGATCAATTGTAAAATAGCATAGGGTCGCGTTTTAACTGTGTATAATTTTTTAAACCGCCCGGCTCACAATCGGCGAACATGTTATAATATAATTGTCCAAACAAATCTGAAGTCGTTTATAATATTGTTATAACGAAGGTTCGATCGTATTTATAATTAATGTTTATTTACGTATTTATTAAATTTTTATTGGGTGTAAAATTCATTTGCTTTTCAGTGGAATCACATTATTATTATACAATTCATTGATTAATATCAAAAATCATTCGAACGAAAAGACTAAAAAATGCATATTAAATATACAATCACATTCATCACAGACTACTGAACTGTTTGCATAGGATAACGTCTAATGTACGATGTTACGCGTCTTGCGTCAGGATTGCGAAACTCAAGCGACCCCTACTCGCCCCGAGCAGTCTCAAGGGGTCTGATTCTTGGTGATTTTACTCTGCCAATTGGCCATTGTTCTTAGCAAGTTATTGTCGCCGACTACCGACCATACTTGGCATAGAATTTCCAATACCGGATGGTTAGATATATCGTGTCTTCAAACCTAATTAAATGATATAGATCTATTTTATTATTACATTTCTCGTGACTATTTATACATATGACTATATATGTAGCGGGTTCGGCCACCTCGAAAAACATCCGTGATTTAAGCCGGTATTTTCAGATAGTGATCTACTGTATATCATGAGAGTCCGTCTATGAAATTGAACTTAGGCGTGATGACTGTTTAAGTTATGGACGTTATGGTGACATTTTAACCAAGCGTATTATTATAAAGGTGCTTATAATTCTTATCAGACATTAATTGTCAAAGAGAATGTGTAATAATAGTTTTTTGAAATCATACAACCTTGAAGAAGGGTTCGTTTTCATCACTCGAGATTTCAATGGTTTTGTTGTTTGATTTATAAATTATTTCACTGCTGACAATTTCTCTTACGGGTAAGTTTTGAAATAATAGTACAGCGATTAGATGTTCAGCTAGATCTAGAATGATAGTTCAAGTGCCGTTTTTGTAGCAATATTTTAAAGCAACAAAAATTATAAGACTGGAATATTATTAATTATTGAATCTAATATTGCGTTCTTTAATTTAAATCTTTAGGTTTTAATTGCGATGAATGCTTACAGTTATAGTGACAATTTCATTCAACGTTCTCTGGCATTATTTTCATATAACAATATGATACAACTTGAAGCGTAGCTGTCTTTGTATATAAGTAACTCCTTAGTCGGACTGTCGGCCTGCCGCATTATGCCATACAGTATCCAATATTACTTAAACATGATACATTGCCACTATCGACATCAATTCGTTTTTATTACGCTTATGTTCTGAGCGTATTAATTTTTTTCACAAAAAATTACAAAATGTACTCAAAACTCAAAACTGCGCAATGATGTATTTAGATTGATAATCATGTTGTATTTGCGTGTCAAAAAAAAACAGTAATATTTTTCTTAATCAAAATTATCTATCAAAAATGTAAACATACTTCAATTATATATAGTCAATTCAAAGAACTGATGTCGCTACCTAGTGAGGTAGATAAATAGATGGAATTTATTAAAATAACCAGCTATATCTGCGACTTCATTAGGATGGGATTCAAAACTTTTCTAAAATTAAAGTAGGCTAAGTTACTCCTTATAACATCAGCTTTCTGCCAGTGAAAGTCCCGTCAAAATCGAACCGGGCGTTCCGGAGATTAGCCGGAACAAATAGACACACAGACATACAGACTAAGTTTGTAAAAAATGTTATTTTGGTATATGTACCGTGTATACATACATATGCATTTAGTAAAAAGTGGTTATTTTAATATTACAGACAGACACTCCAATTTTATTTATTTGTATAGATATAGAAGATGGATAAAGACTATTCTGGTGATACGAGTAAGTTGTATTTATGTTGCTATTTAGAACTATGAACGTGCCTAAGACACTATGGTTAACTGTACAATATTGACACGAAACCAACTCAAACGAAGTCAACCCTCCCACTTAACTTTTTAAGAGCCGATGTTGCAGAGTTGATAACACTATACTTAACCCGACATATTACTTTCATAAAACGTGGGGATATTTATAGATGTATGTTTAAAACAGAATATAATCAATGAATAAAGTAAAAATTACAAAACATATTCATGTTTTGTGTTATGTGCTTTGTAAAAACACCAATATGGAATTGTTAGGGAAAAAATCTTCTGAAACACTGTAAGAAGACTGGCGAAATGATATTCGCAAGAAACACATCTAAACCACAATTACGCGGGTAGATACCAGCAGATGAGCAGCGGTGTGAATTTATTCGCCTGTAAAATCCACTTTAAGCGCTTTAGCGCTTAAATCCTCTTACCAAACTCTCCTCGTGGTATTCTTGACAGTACTTGGTGCGTACAGCGCTTACCTAAGTAGTAATATTATGAACGTCAGTACATCCTAGAGTACATTTTCCTTTATCCAAGAAACTGTGTCGCACACTGTTCACTTTTAGATAAGACATTTATATATCACATCACGAATGTTTTATTTGCTTGAATACTGTCAACTCAGCGTCTGCTATAGCCCTTATTCTAGTTAGTATCGTGTCGGTTTGTTTACGAATGCAGTAGATGTTACAGTTGGGGATTCACTGTATTATTAATCGAGTCAAGTTTCAGACGGCAATTTGTCAGAAATATGAAATGTACATAGCTATACATCAAATATAATGTATTAATTTGGTTGAGAGACGCTTAGAGTGTCGTTGTAGCGTGCATAATGGGTTTGTGTTCAAAGTCCGCAGTAAGTAGTGATATTACCTCTGGGTCAGAGGTCCTTAACATTTACTCCTTTCATTTAAGCGAATATGAACAAACAAATAGCAAATAACCTTTTTGTATTTACACACGCGGGAAGCGACGCGAGAATGTGATTAAGGATCCATAGGCTATTTTATTCGTTTACTTATACGAGTACAGTGCGTACGTTTTCTTTCCCAAAATAAGTATGATCAATTTGTATTCTGATATTGACCAGGAAATTCTTGCGGTAATTTTATTAATATAATGCAAGCTCCTAGATATTGATGTATTACGTATAATTTCCAGAATTCAAACAAAATATGACAAGGAAGAGAGGAATAATATAGCGAACGCCATGGATAGTACCATAAATCGTTTTTAGCGTCATTTAACTATTAATTTAAATCAAACATAAAATTTCCCTTAATTCCTTTTACGAAAATAACATTGCATTGTATCAAACAAAATATTGCATTTTAAACGTAAGCCTGTTTTTGCAAAATAAAAATATAAAACTTCAAAGTCACGGGTAAATGTGACTTACGCTTAATTAATACACCCAAAGCTTACTTTTAACTCCATTTTCCTGTTATACTTGGAATTGAAATAAATAAGATAAATACACAAATTCGTAACAGAATGCTGTTGCCTCAATAACGAACACAGCAAAAATATAAACAATACAATCACATGATAGTGCGGGATTGCGAGCGACGCCTCCATGTGACTGTATCCCCCGCTTCGTGATGCCATGCCATACGTAGAACTGGATGCAGACGGTACGCACTATGAATGTTAATAAGTCACTGCTTGCCGCGCTCGCAGTCTTTTAGTTCATTACATCTTTACAAAAAACGCAATCCTATGAGATGTGTTACGTATTCCATGTATCTATCTAATTATACCATAATATTTTAGAGATAGACGCAATATAGATACACGCAAGACAGGCGCAATATATACGCAAATACATACTAAACCAAAGTAAATTAAATGCTGCCTTTGAAGGATGAAACCGCCAGTCTACATAAATAGGTACAATGAGATTAAAACGATATCCACTTGCGGATAAAGTTTCTTTTGTTACCTCGATTATTTTTATTCCGAAACCGAGCAAATTATCCTTCTCCCAGTTTTATAGATTATTATACGAAATTAAGTATTTTATTCTCTTTTATTACATTTTTATATATAGCCATGTTATTGTATTATAATAATGGCAGTCGGGATCTATCCTCAATAAAAGGTATTTTAATATGGGTTTAACGATGAGACTAAAGTTTTGTGTTTTTCTTTAACAAATAATTGAGCAAATAATTTAATTTAAGGATTTATATTATATCATTCCAGTCGGAAAAAACGTGAACGTAAAACACGTAACATCACACCTGTAATTCCCGAAGGGATAAGCAGATAATTATTGTACACTCCCACGTTTCACTAGTTACGTCCCACGGAATAGGTTGCGAGCCTATTGCCATACACCGGGTACAGATCCAGACTCCGAGTCACTACTAAAAATTCTAAATTACAAAAATCCAATAGTGATTTGAACACAGGACCTCCCTAAAGGCATTCGCGCTGTCAACCACTCGACCAATGAGGCAGTCATTCCTTTCGAGTGGTTATAAATTAAACTGTAAATAATGATAAAAAGTACAATACATCATCATCATCATTATCAGCCTATTCCCGTCCACTGCTGGACATAGGCCTCTCCAATGGCACGCCCCTGAGCTCGATCTTCGGCTCTTCGCATCCAACCACTGCCAGCCACTTTGCGTACATCGTCACTCCATCTAGCTGGAGGGCGTCCTACACTACATATAATAATAAAAAAAGCTAAACCCATCCAACCAGTGTCAATAGATAAAATGTTGAAAATTACCCCCGTGTAGTGGCGCTGTAGACTATTCATCGATGACCCAAATTGTCTAACAATAACGTTCGAATGAATTCCAATTAGAAGTCGAACACCGAACTGCTGAGATCGTTAAGTTTAAATAGCTATTTAAATGGAGCGAGAAGTGAATTCCGCTTTAGAAAAAATTAAAGTGCATTTACTGTGTTTGTACGAATCTATTCAATGTTACTACGAATATGTGATAACAGTATAATAATGTACTAAACGATAAAGTGTATGTCATATGTTAAGTGACAGACATGTAACAAACCTTGATACTCGGAAGACTACTTTAGACTTTCTCTTGTATTTTACGGCGTGTCGTCTTCGAGCCAGGGCGGCGGCGCCCGCGAGCAGCGCGCCTTTGGCGTCACTGTCGCTGGCATCGTCAGTGGAATGGCTCTCGCCTTGCAGGTGGGCGACCTCCGGCGGATCCCGCGATTTGCCCGCGGCTCCCCGGCTCGTACTCCAGGCCAGCATGGAACTCCTAAAAGACCTGAACGCCTCCGTTGTACAGGCCCTCTTACTATGTCGCCACCATGCAACAACATATCGGCGCAACGATACACCGTCGGACACCGCGGTAAACACAAACTACGTGAAATATTCACAATTAAATTTCTTGGGGTGACGCAAAACACCCATCAAATGACGTCATTACTACTCGCCACACTATTGTCTCCTTGTCCCCGCACAAGGCATAAAAAGCACGTGGTCGGTTTAATAATTCCAATTGAGTTGTCGCTGCGCGCGCAGGTCTCTCGTCATCATTATCGTAGAGCAAACATTGTGGTATCTTGCGCACACATTAGCAGTATATCGAATACTCGTGAATGCACCTATTATACGGTGATATCTACTTTATATCTCTGAAATAGGTGGACAATTTGACATCCAATGTCTACCTATAGTAATATTATTTTAGTTCAAAATTATTAATACTGGTACACACTACAACGCCTCATTAAGCAATACACTGTACAATTTGTGGAGCCCGTATTAAAACTAGCTAGTCAATGATAATAATTAAGTACTATCACACTATATTTAGGTATATATCGCACTATATTTGTAGTAATAGATAGACTTTATAAGACTTAATGTTAAGAATACAACTAAATATTATTTGACAAAAAATACGTTGAAATTTATAAGGTTAAGTCAAGAGATATATTATCAACTATAAAAAGCCAAATATTGGTCGTGTCGGTAGTGACCTTGAAAACGAAACGTTCAAACGTTTTGTCGTGGACCGGTTGAAATGTGACGATATATTAAAAGAGTTTGATAATTTCGTTGGAATTATATAACTTGTAATGTAAATGAAGCTCATCTACATTTTTTCAAACCTACACCTACAGCTTATTCGCACAACTTGATATCACAACTTTATTGATATTCACATTTATGACGTAAAAATTGTAACTGACAACTTGATACATATGAATCAATGACACTTCACTGAACAGCACAGCACAGAATTGACGAGCGCAAATATTTGGTGCGCAATTCGTTTGTTGTTTGTCATCGTTTTAAGTTACGTTTACGTTAATAATTTATACGTGTTCGGTTCGGGAACCATGCGCGTTGACTAAAGCGGCAAAGCCCCAACGCGACGGAGACGCTGGCGCCGCGTGCGGCTCGTCCCGTGCGTCGCGCGTCACCTCGGAATTCACGCCGAAATAGAAATGCTTCCAGTCTGATAGTCATATTTGCATGAACTCGCGTATCCTGTCTCGACGAAAGATATGTTCAACACATGTCACATAAATTATCGACTCGTTAAGGAGCGATAGAGGCAAAGTTAATTCGCAGCGACTTCAACATTATCTAGTAAGATTAAATAAGGTTAAAAAGGTTTAAATAAAATTTAAAGCTAAAAGGTATTGTTTGTATTTTGGTATTCGACTAGGAAGACTATAAAAATATACAGCGCTATAGATTTACACTAAAGTAGTAAACTCCGTTGAAAAGGTAGCCGCATAAAATCAGCATTTTGTACGTCCTTGTATCGTTCAATAGACACTTGACCGGTCCGCTTGGAGAGCGAAGTGTCTTGTTGCTTCAAATTGTTGATTAGGGTTCCCTCTGCTGTGGAGTAACGGGTAACGCTCGCTAAATTCACGTGACATGTGACTTCTTTGTATGGTGAATGGCGAATTTAACAAACACATTTGAACTGACATTTTGTAGGAAATATAACAATTTTTAACGTCACAGTTATGTGTTTGTATATATATTTTCCCACCTGCGTACTGTCCACATACTGGCATACCTACTTTTCTAATTAAGTATGGATATTTTTAGTCCTTAAATACTTAAATTAAATATGTTTTAATTCAGTACGTTTTCAATTATGTAATTTAATATGTTTTCGAACCGATCGTGGATTTATCGGGTAATAATAATAAGTTGGCCATCGTGGTCGCAAACAGACTGAGTACAGATTTAATTCAAGTAACTGAAAGTGTTAATTGGCTTAGTATGCCAACAGTAGCGAAAAAGAAAACGGTTTGACATAAAACGTAAGAACGGACGGACGAACGGACGGACGAACGGACGGACGAACGGACGGACGACAGAACAGCGCGGAAACTGAAAACTAATTTTCAAGGTAAGAAATTTGCAGGACCAAACAACGCGCACTTCAGAATACAAGGTCCTAACAAGGGTTTAATGGTCCTAAGCATTATTGAACAGAAAATATTGTAATGCTAACATGATGTTAATATTACTGCTAATCAATATTACCTCAATTCGCGTTACGAACATATTAATATGAACTTCATTCACAGATAATAAACATTTTACACTTTTTTTCACTTCACATCAAAAATGTATGAACAAAAAACTTAAAAAAATGGTATTTTCGTAAACAACTGATTGGTGGTGAATAACGAGTAAGCGTTGTTGAAAGATTAGCAAACATTTTCTTACATTACTTGATATAGAAAGGGCATAATATGCTGCATTGATTAGGTAGGTATAGAAACGGATAATTTATCATATGAGCTGAAAAGCTTTTCATATTTCTTACGCCTTCTTCTCTTAATTTATCTTAATTAAGAGAAGGTGGAAGAAATATGAAAGATAGATACATTAGATAATAATCAATGTAAGTAAGGTTGTCGGACCTGCTTAGGCAGGAAATACCTAATCTTCCCGTCAAACGCGTGAGATTATCCTCTTTGATGCCTCAATAAAAATCGGATTTTATTTAAATAAAAAGACTTTCCTTCGTTCCATATCGCAAAAGTATACAAATAAGAGTATCGCAATACTTAAAATAGGAATGCTATTAAGTTTTAATTTATAAGTACATTAGATTTTTTAAAGATTTTCTCATTTTAACACAATTTTTTGTTTACATACTTTCGTTATCTCTAGTATGAGTGAAACCAAAAGGTATACATTCAATATATAGTATAAATGGATTTTCAACAGATTTGGGACTATAAAAATGGTGAAATCTATTAATAAAAATCAATTCTATAACATTACGCCTGTTTTTACCAAACAGATATGCAGAAGAGTTTGATACATTTTCAATATTGATCTGTGATGTTATACGTCTTCTGGAATATAGGGAACCTATTATCAGGTACGGGGAGATACAGGCATGTTATCATAAAAAACGTCACTTTATACAAACTGATGTGTATGTCATAATTTGAATCCCAGACCCTGATGGTGGAAGAATGTAATCAAAACCATTAAACTACCATTGCTAACATGGTCACGCATGAGGCAGAAACACATTTCGCCAATGTTAAATCTGGAGAGTAATTCCATGAAATCTATTGATCCGCCATGTTGATATCTTCGTCACTAAATTTAATTTATTGGTCTCCTGTAAATCTTGTGCAATTCATTGACAATACGTTCAAAAGACTGACTTTTGCCCGTATACTATACAAAGCACTATACGAAGCACGGAAGTGGTAGCAATTGTCATTTAGCCATCCTAACAGCAAATTTTAAATGTTACTTCCAAAAATTTACAGCCCATTCTATCCACCGTTTATCTACGGTTCCACTGAAAATCAACGCAGCGATTGCGGTCTATTTCAGGCCAGGCTCAGGGAGAGTCCTATCAAGAGAACGCTTTAGTAAATACAATGATTAACATAAGTCAGCTTCTACCCTCATTTTTTACTTTTTATTGCACAATCTGTCAGTATAGGTGCAATTTAATTTTGATATTGAGTTTATAAATTATTAGATGCTGCCTACAGCATATGAATGAACACTTCTTTATTTCTTTCTTTCCAATAATACTTTCATACCTTGGTCCTATACTGTTTCCAGTTGCAAGAATTTACTCCATTGGACGATCTAAAAAGTAACTATCTTGTTGTGGACATAAACAGTTACATAATTAACATTATATTATAGTTGATTACATAGCACATGAGTGACATGGGCAGCTCCGTAGCCGAAAATAAAACGGAGCGTAAAAAGCGGGAGCGCGCGACATTTGTGATGGCGGTGCTGCGGAGTTGTGCGCTATCGCCAGCACATCTGCCAAGTGATAAAACTATTTATACACATCTGTGGCCGCGTGATCGACCACTTTAGGACTCCGGGCTATTTTTAATACAATAAGAACTGTTCAAACATAAACACGGAAGAAAATAACTTCATACCTGATCTACAATTTCAAACGGAACGTTACACGCGATTGAACTGGTTTATTTTAAAGTTTCATTCGCTATTTATTGCATTTTCCATGTAATATAGTCTTAGGAGAGTTCATTTTACAAGTATATGGCACTTAATTATTCACATCCAAAGTCCATAGGTATATAAAAGTCAGAGTTACCAGTACTCTATAAGAGAGACAGAAATATGTGTTTTATTTTAACCGCAATTTGTAACAACTCCGAATTGCCCCGTTTTCTAGCGATCTTTTTAAAAGCTTTATCGATGCCTGCTTTTTGTTCTAGGATCAGGAATCGTATACTTAATTTTCAAGCAAAACTTAGATAATAATTCATCTTCTTGAAAAACGGAGCACCCATAATTTTACCAGGACTTTACTGATATTCATCTTCAATTACCCAAAAGGAATAACTCAAACTTCCGCTGTCTTTGTCCTGCGCTGCTAAACTTAGTTGGTAATTAATTTTATGTATAGTTCCTCATTTTCTCCTCACTATCACTTTTAGCTACGTGGGTGATCGATCTGTTTTAGTGTCCTAATTTTTTAAATTTAAATTTATCTTAGATCCTTTCGAACCGATGCGACCATATTAGTAGGTATAGAATTACTTCAGTATTCTCTAACCAATGTGATATAGTCCCATTCTGAATTTAATAAAATCTTCATTCATATTACTTAAAGAAGTCACTTCCTGAATAATATTTTTACAAATTAATTGATAGGCAGACGTTACAAAAGTTGCAAAGTTGAATTTAAACAACTTCTACAAAGAGAATTGAATTTGTTTTTGCGTCATTTACGCTGTGACCGAGCGCTTTTCAAGAAATGCGCTAAAATAGTTTATTTCCAAAGCCGGTTATACCTACATTAGCAACACTTGTGGTATTGCAAATTTTCACAGGTGACGGAGACTACTTAATGATTTGTGACCCATATCCTTTCACTAGGCTGAATGTAGATATATGAAAAGTCAATAGAAATAAAGTGCATGTTCTTAGTAGTCACTGATGCTCTATATACTATGCTTTCCATACCTAAGCTTTCCATACCGTATATTAACTAGTAGTTTCTTGATGTATGTACATCAAGAAACTACTAGCTAATATACGGTATGGAAACTAATCAATTTTACGCATTATATTTATGATGCACGCATACATATGCAATACATTTCTTAGTCTTAATTTTCTTAAAATTGATCCCGTTGAAAATTGTTTGACAAACATTTATTTGTTGACCGAAATTGTCTGTAATTTGCAGCAGTACTTATAACGTACAATTTGCAGCAGTACTAATAACGTAAAATATGAAAATGTACGAATATTGTCACAATGCTAACTGCCTATAAAATAGTACGTTATGTAAGCACTTGATATAATTTGAAATGTAAGTAAAGCCTCGGTACTTAGCGGGATTCAATATCTATCGCTGTTATTAGAGAATACTTTCATTCGTATTTCTTGAAATATTTTCACAGCGACATTTTGCAAACAATAGAGTCTGGGTATGAAGTGGACTAGACTATTTTCTTGGTATTTCTATGCCACACACTTCTAAGAGCACTTTCACACTGGAGCGGTTGGGCATGGTTTCAATGCGTCACAAGTGCCATGGCGCCCTTGTATAAAAATACACCCATTCTTGGGTATCACCGACGAAAATCTACGACTATTTTGTTAATATCATTCATTTTGAACATGTCAAAACACAAGCACCGGCAAGTTTAGCGAAACATAAAAAGATTAAACATTTTTACATGTTTTGTTGTTCACGGATTTTTATTTTGTTTTATTTTAGTCCTGATAAATTTGTACCGCCGAAAACATTAATTCTGTTACAGATCACAATCGTGCTGTAAAGTTAAGCAACATCGGGCTTTCTTCTTTCTCTTTCTGATTCTTGAACGGTTGACAATTAATGGCCAATTTTTATTTTTTCAAGATCCGGAAGGCACGTTGGAATTATGTTTTGATTGCTATCGTTACCTAACAATTGTTAGATTTCGCAGGAAGACTTAAATGTGGGTTCAATATATCGATTGCACGTATTTTCCACTAAATAATCGGTCCACCAATTAGCATTCAACCAATGTAATGGAGTATGGTCAAGCCTCCCACAGCTACAGAAGAGACCTGTACCCAATAGTGGTGCATAAAAATTGTTGCAGCAACTGACTCAGCATGCCAACGTATAATGAAAGCGGTTGGTTTTGATATATTTTTAAAACATTATCATCATGTCTGGGAACATTGAAACTTTAATAACAGCTTGTGGGTGAAACATAGATTAAAATTTGTATTTTTCACTTTAACGTTCGTTTTTAATAACATTTTTATTGTTGGATTCGTTTAGTACTAAAAATGTCCATTGTTACAAAAATTGTGCCAAATATAAACCCACTTTGATTTTAAAGAGCGTAGTACAAAATTAGAATATCGGTATAAATATGGAATGAGAACATTATTTTTTAATTTTAGCCCTGATTGAGG
>DWEC01000563.1:0-16369 GCA_018245735.1 Microceris miodesmiata
TAGAAAAAAAATAATAATTATTATTAGGTGCACTGGAAATACCCGTTTCTCATTACTTATTGATCACCCCTCGTAGTGGTGTTATGAACTATGTATGAAATTTGATACAAAAATAATCCACGAGGTCTTTTAGTAATTTTACGATCATTTTAATTACGAATAAGGCAGTAATAGAATTAATAACGCACTTGAGAATTACGAATTTATTTAAAGTTATAAAATTCATAGAGACATTCATATTTGTAAATATTTAGTGCGGTACACTCTTTCAGATGTATTACAAAAATAAAAGACAGCGCTAATATTTGTGTTTATATGTTTATAAATGTAATGTGCTTCACATGTTGATGCTTTTTGTACACTTGGAATTATTCACTTTTACGTAATTTTCCTTATCGATCGCGGTGTTAAAATGAATAATTGTTGTTGGTGTAGATTAGAAATAGATTTTTAAGTTTTGTCCTTAATAATTACCTACACTTAATAATAATTTGTTAATCTATACGAATAATGTACAATAATAATTCAAAAAGTATGTAGCAGGTGGTGAAAATTGCGGTATATAAAACACAATAGTCTTTTCTTGGAAACTAATCCGAGGGAAAGAAATCTCTTGCGAATTGGTCCCATAGTTTTTGCAACTCATCGACATACATACATACCTCACTTGTGTATGTACATACATACATGAAATAATCAAACCGCAATTCTAGTAGGCCTTAATATACGAGTATATATATAAATATTATCATATTTTTTTTATAATGATTTCTCAATGTGCGACTACGTCTTTTTTATTTTCTTCTGTAGATTTTAAAAATACTTCAAACTCTTACTTATTCGCTTACGCATTGAATTAATAGTGAAATGAGTAACACTTACGAGCCATAATAATTAATGCGTTAAACGAATTTCTTTTTATTTTATTCATACGTGAGTACCTATAGTTATGTACATCTTTTTAGCGATAAAGTTACGGATGTTTTTGAAAGGAGGAAAATAGTAAAGTTTTAACAATATTGGGTTTTGTTTTTAACAAACGTGTAAAAATAATGGTTTCATTTATAACTGTAAATAAATTCTTTTAAAATTAATAATAAATAAACCTACTCGTACATTAATTTATAGAGCCGGAAATCGTAGAATATTTAATTTTGTTATATAATTAACAAAATTAAATATTCCTTATAATTTAAGTCCAAGATCACAGAGCTGAATCCTGAGGGCTGGGACGGAGATAGCATAAACATAAGAGTACACACTACTGGTAACAATGATGTAAGTGTTAGTTATTTCATTAGACCTAGTTTGAAAGAATCGTAAAAGTTCATGTAATTGTTTTAAACATCTTTGACACGTCCAGAGACGATGCAATTACTGTTCTTTGTGTCTTTAATTTGTACTTTTAAAACCATTAAAAATCCAAGCCTAGCGACTCGTGTTACTTAAACCAAATCCCGTTAACCCTAAAAAAATTGTCATGGTAACACACATTTCATAGAGACGTGTTAATACTTCTAACATAAACAGTGGGTTTCGTCATAGCTCCGTGACATATGAACGAGTGGGGCGAACAAAATAAAACTGTGCGAGGTACAGGCTCTGTGACAATTGAGGTTTGGTTTGTCAAGATGAAAGCATTCATCGCATTGTGTCTGGTCGCAGCCGGTATGGCGATGCCCACCGCAAAAGAAGATGGGGCCATGGAGAGATTCATCTCGGCGTTACGGGACTGTGTGGAGACTGACACCATGTTGTGTTTGAAGGTGTGTTGTGAAGTGCAGTGAAGTGCCAGTGATTTAGGACGTAGGGCATGTTTCCCTTAGCTTGTGAACAGTGCTATTAGGCGATTTTGACTCATTCACTCGATTATTTGTCAGCGATTTCAAGTCCTTGATGACTTCGGATAAAAATTAGATTCACCAAATTTTTATAATGAGTTACCCATTGAAACGATATTTACGTATAGTTCAGTTGTTTTAGCAAATAATTGTAAATTATATCGCAATCGCCTTAATTTCATTTTGCAAACAATCAAACAATTAAAAATTATCTAATGGCTTTTAAACATAGGAAAATAACATTGTCATCTATCATATTTAAAAAAATGTAATCTTTATCTCAGCTACGTTAAAAATGATTTCAGTAACGTAAAAATGTAAAATTATACGAATAATTTGTTGTAGTAACCGTTCCCGCGGTAACTTTGTGAGCCACATTGTACCTCAATCTTGCTCAACTTATTTTAATTAAATATTGTATACTATTTAACTTAAGTAAACTGTATGTGGTTAATATACACTTTATTTGTCTTTAACAGGAAAAAGCGATGAAGTATACTGAAAACTTGGCGGTTTCTAAGGATTTAAGCATAACTGATGGAGTGACATTCGCCAGAACTGGCAGTCCGAGGTCTGCTCGCAGTTACGACCCTTTGTCTGAAGACCCCAAAGCTAGGGAAGTCCAAGTAGAAGAGAGGATCATGGAGAATGTAGTGGACTTCTTGGATAGCCATGCACTGCAGCTTAGGATGCCAAGATCATTTACTGAGGATAATTCTGTTGAAGAAGAAGGTATGTTCCCCATTTATCTCTTATTTAAAATTTTGCTCTGAGAATTTGCCAAAATATGTATGCTTCTGATTTTTGTATGTGCTATATTTTCATTATAATTTAAGGGGGTCAACTCCACGACATTGGTTTTGACTATTTCGCTATACTAGAAGGCTTTTTTAATCGTAGGTAGTTTTATTATACGAACTTTAATAGGTGGAGTTTCGTCTTTACTCCACACCAGGTGCAGTTCTATAATCTATATACAATAATGTTAAAACTTATGCGAAAAGAATGAAAGATCTCTTTAATAGTAATAGTTATATTTCTTATTATTAGATCGGTACACCAGGTGTTCTTTGGTGTAGGGAAAATGTACCAAAGGCAAGCTTAAGGGCAAAGTTATAATATTTTTCAAGCTAACCTTATATATTTCATTCAAATCGTTGACGAGCTTATTACATATAATATGTATTGCCCATTTTACAATGCATCATAAATGGCACACTTTTTATTAACATGGAAGAAAAAAATTTAAAGTTTCAGTAGAATCAAATGCGATAATAATATAAGTTATTGGAATGTTATTGTAAAAAAATAATAATAATCAACCCATTATAATTCCACTGTTGGAATGAGGATCTCCTCTCATATTGAGAGATTTAAGGCCATAGTCTGCCACGCTGGCCAAGTGCGGGTTGGCAGACTTCACCTTAGAAAATATTTTTTTTTTTATAAATTTTAAGATGTGCAGGTTTTCTCACGATGTTTTCCTTCGCCGTTAGCAAGCAAGTGATATTTAAATTCGAAACGCACTTTTTGTAAAGAGGTGCGCGCCATGGATTTGAACCTGACACCCCCGGGAGTGAGGGCCTGAATTCTTAACCACTAGGCTATCACTGCTTGGCTATTATTTTTATTGAGGAGTTTTTATTTTATTACAAGCTCTTATTGTTGCGTCATATTTAAAATCTACCAAAATTCGATTGTTTTTGTCAGTTAATTACCTCCCTACAAATAGTCCACGTATGTCTAAATGTACGACCTGAAGTAAGAGATCTATTTTTGCGCAGGTCGTGGAAAGAAGAAGAAGAAGCTGAAGAAACTGCTCCCCATCCTCGCTCTGCTTAAGCTCAAGCTGGCAGCCCTCGTGCCCTTATTCCTTGGTATAATTGCATTCGCCGTCTTCAAGGCCTACCTCTTAGGAAAGATCGCTTTCATCGCCGCTGCTTTCGGCGCTTTGAAAAAGCTTCTAGAGTCCAAAAAGAGTAGTGGCTGGTCTGAACCTGCCCATGAAGAGCACGGTTGGGAAAACAGCGGTGGATGGGGCAGGTCTCAAGAAGCTCAAAATTTAGCCTATGCGGACACGTCAAACAGGCATAAGACTATGTATGTAGCTTAGTACGGTATTGTAATGCCTACGAGTAGTATAAAGCATAATTTATTGAAAATTTATTTATTGTAAAATTTAACGTTGCTGTAACTGAGGTCAATGTTACCCCAATTTTGAGCAAATCACATTGTATAGTCAATTGTTTTAACTTATGCGTACTTTCCAGTTATTTTGTACGTCCACCGGTTTATTTATTCGACTGTATTCCTTGGGTGTATGAGTGTACGATATATCAGTATTTTTATTTTATCTTTTTTATTTTGCACTTTAAGTTCTTGACTGATTTTATTCTACATTTATAATTTTTACATATTTTTTTTGTATACGGCAAAGCTTTGTTTCTCTACCCATCGTATTTCTATTTTTGTATATATGTAAATATTTACTTAATATATAACGATTACAAGGGACAGATTGTAAAATCTGATATTTAGTATGTACCAAATATTTAAGTTTTACGTTCCAAAGATATTTTTTTTTAATTTATTTTTATTTTATTTTACCGACTATTATACTGTTCTATTTTATTTTACCAACTAAATTTGACCACTTTAATAGTTTATAGAGAGTATGCGAGTGAAACGAGTCATTTTATTCACTAACGAATATATGAGATGAGTTATAATTAGGTTATTTAAAATAACTGTAATTTCGACGGATCTACGTAATAATAATAATAAAGCAATATTTAAAAACTTCGTGTTTAATTTTTCCTTTACGCAAATTTATTCACATGGCATTATTATTTTTTATTTAAAGTGGTAATGATATACTGTGCTTTCCAAAATGATTTCTCTTCAGTATTGAACCATAGAGCGCAAATAATAATTAGCGTTTTTATAAATACCATCATCTTGTATTAACAATATGAGTAACTTTATGAAGAGTTCGCTGGAGACAATGCAGACATAATTAATTTGTAATTTCTCTCATCCCACACTCACGGGCTTTGTGTTCTTAACCATGACCTGATACGCAGCTTCTAAAAACACGGGAATCAAAAACATAGCTCGAACCATTATGCATAAAACCAACAATTACTTATCTGCACAATTATCCTTAAAGCCTCATTAGATAGCAATTAGGTGAAAGCTAGGCATAATTTTTGTATTCATGAATATTAAGTTTTAGACCACTTGCACGTCGGTGTACACTGGTACATCGAATTACATATACCCCCTTACAGACAACCCCGACAATCTATTAAATTATTTTGTTATGGGAAAAATTATAATTATGATCGGCATATTTGTAAATATTTCTTTTCCTAGTTACTATATTCATTTCATACCTCAAACAACACAATTAAGTGTAAATTTGTTCGCAAGATAAATGATGTTTCTAAGAATAGACATCAACGCATGCGACATCGAACTTTTACTAATTGTTTGGAACTTAATCTTGTACATCTCTACTGACACTGAAAATTTGATCTTACGCCATGTACTTAAAGTCTTATATTCAATAACATCATTATTCAATAGCGAAGTGTTAGAACCACTAGAAAAGGCTTAATAGGTCTACGTGTCAATGAGTTCCGAACGGTTTGCCACAAAGCTTAAGGTCAACTGAAATGTCCAAGTCAAGTAACTTTCACTCTTAAGTAAAAGAAAGTGGGTCTATAGTGGTGTATACGTTTCGCGATGATATAAGCGGAAGTGTTGCGATGTGTACAAAAAAAACTTTCATTTTTGACTAAAGATTCGGTTGCGCAATACTCCGGCTGTACACCGACGCGTGAGAAAATTAACATCCAACCCCGAAATTTATTGAACGCATCAGATAAAATATACAATTAAGAAACATATATTTTCACATATATAAATTTTAATAATATAATTATATAAAATACGCATTAAAATATTTGTGATATCATTATGTGGGGGGACAAATCGCAATACTTTATGATTTTATTATAAATAGTGTATTACAATGCTTCAGAGTGGACTCCTTTGATTAACAGTGGACTGATACAAGCTGATGATGATGATGAAGATATTTGTAACATTGATTGTTATCAAACAGCATGATTTGTTTGTAAATGTGAACGGTTTTAATAAAACTATTTCGATCTAGTGAAGAAAGTAACACCGATTGATTACATCGAAGTATATTAAGATTAGCGTCAGAATTAAATGCGGATTAAACATCATTAGCATCACCAGGTCAACATCATACAGTCAATTTACAAGTCTGCTAGCCCGCACTTGGCCAGCGTGGCAGAATATGGCTTTAACCCCTAGGCATAGAAGAAACGAAAGAAGTTTGCCAGGGAAGCCGCTGAAAATCTCTAGGCGTGTTAATATGAGTGCATGCCCACAGAACTTAGAAGTTAAGATAAACTACAACATCGACTATTAAATTAACTGTGAAGTTAATATTAACATAATAAAGTTAATACCATTTTGTTATATGGATTATTTTTAACAAATACGTAGGATAGTATACAGATTTCGCGAAACTCATGAATTCGTAGGGCTTATGGCTCAAGATCTAAGTCCTTGGTTGTAGGCTGCGTATTAAAATGCAAACGCTTAGCGTGACCCAGAATGCATAAGAAGTTCGCTAGAAATTTTCATGTTAAGTTAACTTAAATATACAACGTGAATATACACCACGCACTAGGACTTGACTTGACGCATTGGACTTGAATTACGAGTATACAAAAATGAAAAATAAGAAAATAAAAATTCTATAAAATTCTATGTAGGTACGTATATACTACAATTGTTTTTACAATTTACGATATATTTCGAATTTCGTACAGATTTACGCTTTAAATAAGAATGTAATTTGATTTCATAATTTGGATCGGTCAGTACACTTCTCGTATATCGACGCCAGTGAATACTCATTCCGATAAATACAAGTATGGAGACCAATAAAGAAAGGAAAGTTACTTACAGGACGCAACTATGAAGATTGCAAAAATAAGTCTAAAGATTAACTATAAGATAAAAAAGCTTGGAATTTTAATGCACCTTTTGTTGAATTTCTTCACGCGCGCGGCCAGAAGTTCACGTCGTTACAAAACTTCTCGTAATTTATGAATTTGAAAATTATTTTCTCTTCTTATTCGTAGTTGATGAATAGTGATATTTTAAGAGCTGATTAATGCTGTGGTATATTAGGGCACCAGCCTTTGTAGATTACCTCATTTTACAGACTATCCTTTGTTCTTGTGATCACCATAGTCCGTAACCAGATCGATCTTAGATCCAACCAGTGTGCTTCCTCCGGCTGACCGCAGAATTACGGTCACTTGTAGAAATCAAGCTTGAAGTACTGTATACATAATTATGGTTCTTAAGTTAATTACTTAAAAGGTTTTTACTATCTATAAAGGTAAAAATAAGTTTAGATATCCAATAGCTTTGTACGTACGATAATTGTGTAGCATATGAACAAAAAATTACATTATTTTCTTAAGGTTTTTTTTTCATTTTATTTGAAGCCCTGAAATATTAAATTGAATTTCTATAGGTATGCTAAGATCGAAGCACGATATTTCCGCAAGTAAATGAAAAAAATCTTGAGTCAATTCACACCCAACATGATGCCAAGACCAGGTAACCAAAATGTAATACTTTACGGTGAACATTTTTCAAATACCCTTGGTTAAATATATGTACATAACGGTTTTAATAACACAAATTTAGCGTAACAAGAGCCACACCCCTACCACGAGGTCGGGAGATTTACATTCCTCATAAGAGGACATTCTTTCGAGAAGAAAGTAGCTGATTAGTCAGTCGGCCTTGGACGCAACGGTACTTGATAGATTTACGTTAGTATGTGAAATATTTTCTATATATCTTGTTTTTGGGATTGGGTTACAAAAAAAGACGGCATTGAAAAGCGAGTACGTATGTACATTCTTGTTTTCATGTTCTCTGATAGTTGCACATAATCTTTATGAAATATTTGCACTACGAAACATTTAAACTTTAAATGTTAAAGGGAGACATGAATTCAAATTTGTAAAATGAAATTTATATACGAGTAAATGGTTAAATTAAACCAGAGTTATTGAGTTATTAGTAGAATAAACTTTGACAAAAAAAAATAATTAAATAACCCTGATATATTATAGAAATTATTATCAAAAACGATAATATTACAGAAAATTTCTGTTTGTCGATTTGTGACTCAATGGAAATATATGCAATTACTGCTATTGTGTTACCAAATCGTTCATGAGTCATATGTTCGTCAATGTAAAAGCACTCGCGTATCGAACTAAACACTGAGTCTCATTATTCGACTGATGGAACAAATCTATTGCAAACGACGCGAAACATTTAATGTTCCGGTAATACTCGTAGCTATGAACGATATGTTACATCGCCAATTTAAATTTAATTTAAGATACAATTACGAAAGCGGATATAGTAATTCGTGTGTAGTTGTTAAATTAGCTTATAAATTATTAAATTATATTTCAGTTAATCGTAGACTTTGTTTTAAATAAAATATAATGATTACGAAACAGTATTGTTAGCGAATAGCAAAACGTTTTCACGTCACACGATAAGAATTCATGTTACGTAATTTGCTGTTTTCAAAACAGTGTTAAAGGCATTGTCGGTTAATTTTACCTCTTAATTTAACTCTGATTTATTTATTTTCAGAAACTGTGCAGAATAGATCATTCCTTATATCCAAATACATAATATGTAAATATATTGACATTTTTTAACACTATATTTCATTTAATTAAGGATACACTATAGAAAAGTTTAAATAGAAGTCATTCAATAATGACTGTGAACCACAATAAAAATTATAGAAAAAATTGGAAAAAAATCTTTGGACTATATTTAAGGAACTATGTAATTGCGCAAGTTTGTTTCACACTTACTTGCCGGTAGCTTTTTAGAAAAAATGTAGCTTGTAGTTTTTGTTATTTGTGCAATTTATATATGTATATATCTATCAAAGGTTATCTCAGCCCAGAAATTTATTTGTCCAATTCTATTTATTCAATTCCAATATAATGATTGTGATGTGTTGCCAAAAGACTGTGACAAAGGTAAATTACTCGTATTGTCGCTGCTGTTTGCTCTCTCGTATTCAAACTCTACACTGCCCTTTTTTAACGAACTCTAAATCTTACCGTAAATATCGTCTCATGTGTTAAATGAAGGTTTATTAGTTAATCTGCAAAAGTAAAAAACCACCTTTTAATCGGTTAAAAAAATAATACAGTAGGATTATCAACGTCCGTCAAAGAAGTTGTTCGACATCATTATATAAATTTCCCACAATCGTAAAGCAGTCAGATTGTCTAACCTCTCAACACATTCAACAAATCGGAATTATATCATTCGGAAGCCTCTCCCAAAATTTCTGACCCCATTATTGTCCTCGCTGGGTACAGTCGTGCACACTTTCACCAATGAAATGCAGTAACATTGAGTATGTAACAATTGATGTACACTTGAGCTCAATTACTTAATCGCTTTATAATGATTCATGGTCAATGTGTGAGTGATTTTAATGAAACTATTATTAATACATGTTGCGTAACGTATATATATGTAAGACTTTTTATTATATTCATCACTGTGCTGCCTCAGCCTAGTGCTCATGTATTAGGTAAATGCACTTTGTTGATTTTCTGTTTCCGCCTGTAATAATGTTTAGTAAAGTAACCTTACCCACAATATTAATGGCTTAAAGCGCAGCTTGGTTTTATTCAAAATTCAAATTCAAATTCATTTATTCAAAATTGGTTCATAAGAACACTTTTTGTACGTCATAATGATGCTTTGCTTAAATTTTTTATAATTGTTGTACCTGTTCCATCGGACATAAACGTAACTGGTGAAAAGTGGGGGTATACTACACTCCTCTGTCTACCCCTTCGGAGACTGCAGACTACAGTATTATCATTAAACTATAGAAAATACAAAAACTGCGATATTATACACTATATGTCATTTTTATTAAATTAAATTCAATATGCATACGTGTAATGTATCAAATCTCATAATGTACAGATATAGAGTGGCGATAGCGCGCGATTGTCAACTGAATTGCGTGTAATCAAAAGTCAAAGTTTAATGAATAAATTAAAACTGGTTTTATCTGTCGATACGCGTCGCATAAAATTTGATGAGGCGATATCGTGTGTGAAATTCGTGCAAAAAAACAACATAGGTATTCCCTCGACCGCCTTGTCTAATGATCGTTGCAATGTGTGTAACAACGATCAATGAAACCGCTCGTGGAACTGCTGCTAAGCAGCATTTATTATTTAATGTTTATAGAGAAATCTGTAAGGACCTAATGTTAAGTAATTAATAGAACGCTACATGGGCTAAAAGTAGATAGAGCGGTTTTGCTTACAAATACTAAAACTTGAACAGGACTCGTAATCTAAATCAGTAGCTCGATTGCTATTATTTAACTGGAAGGATTCTTTAATTAGGTTACCCTTATCTGCATCCAGACAGGAAAAAGGCAGAATTGGAATTGTTTATAAATATACTGTTCTCTATAAAGGTAAATAATAAAGCAAGTCCCTTTTTAAATTCATCATCCTTATCATCAGCCTACTCCCGTCCACTGCTGGACATAGGTCTGTCTCCAATAGCACGCCAGTGAGCTCGATCTTCAGCTCTTCGCATCCAACCGCTGCCAGCCACTTTGCGTATATCGTCACTCCACCTAGCTAGACGGCGTCATACACTACGTTTGCCAAGTCGCGGTCTCCACTCCAGAACACGTCTGCTCCAGCGGCTATCGGTTCTGCGACAGATGTATGTATATAAGTATTTATAATAAAAAAATGTACGACCCTGAATCTACGCAAATAATACCACATAGCACACACACATAGCACACACACATAGCACACACACATCACTAGCTCCAAAAAAATAACTGAATTCATCATTCACATATCCACCAGCCCGGAAATCAAACCAAGAACCCTCTGCGCGGTGGATGAATACGTCGACCGCTGTGACAAATGGATTGCCAAAGTAATAACTGACCTCGATATCTTATTTTTTACATTTAACTTTTTTATACAAATTATGTAATATCACGCCTGTTATCCCCGAGCGGGTAGGCAGAGGAGAATAGTACACTCCCATATTTCACCAGTTACGTGCAAGTCCCATAGAATAGGTGGAGAGCCTATTGCCATACACCGGGCACAGATCCAGACACCGAATCACTAATTAAAATTTAAAGAAACTAATAGAAAAATTCAATTCATACAAATATTGTAGTACGAATGCACCTGACTGGTATGAATGTGTATAATCTACTGTTACACACATACATAAATACCACACACATCAGAGCGGAACCGCAATGCATTCGTTAGCTAATTGCCAGAATAAATTAGTTTACATCTAACATGCAACTCTGTTCCCAGTTAGACAGACTTGTAATTAAATCTAGTTCATTATTTAGATTCAACAATGCTAATTAGTTACTACCGTGAAACGCATTAGAAATACAATCTATTTCATTGTGGAGATAAAGTGAATTCACCCTTAGAATTCACCCTTATTGATATTTAAAACCCTAGGATTTAAGACCCTAGGATTTAAAACCCTAGGATATACTTCTTTTACTTTATATTATGGTTTTTTAAGCGTATACTAACACAATATAATTATATCATATTGAATTAGAAAACGTTTCGAGAGCGTACGTAGCGTAAACGCCTTATATTTCTGATTCGTAGCGTAAACGCCTTATATTTCTAAAAGTGAAAAAAGTCCAAAAGAATCCATGTTTTGATGTCAAAGAAAACAAAATTAAAGAAATAATGAATAAAAATAATAACCATCTAAATGACCAAATTTGGAATAACAATTTCTGTTCGTTGAAGTTGTTGGTAATTAATATTTATTATAATATTACCTTTAACTTCTAAGCCACATGAAGCCAGCAGCTTTCCATTTCAATAGCGTGCCGAAGAGCTGAATTCATTAACGCCAACTGAACGAGATGTGACACCGGACCCGCAGGATAATTACGACTTGGGGGCTTTTACTTCATAATTACAATTTATATTGCGACAGGAAAAATATTTTCTTGTACAACCTCTCGACGCTTAAGGCTTAACTTAAATATGTTGTCGGAGTAACTTGAAGAGTTAAGGCTCGCCTCGTCGTATTTTTAAGTAATTTGTTATTTATGCGATATATTAATACATGTTGAGAAATCTTTGTGCCTTGTTTGAAGCTTTGGATCAGTAAAAGTTTACATAGAGAAAGAAACTGCCTCGTTGGTCGAGTGGTTGCAAGCGCGACTGCCAATCGGGAGGTCCTGGTTTCATATTAACAATCTGACGAAATCAACAATCAACAATCTGACAAAAGAACCTCAATAACATTCAAACTAAAATTGAAAATGTAAGTCAATATCAAAAACGAAAGAAAATTGTATTACAAATGGAAAATATTTGCATCTAGATACAAAGAGTCTAAAAATAATAACATTTCCAAAGGGTTGACAGAATTGATTTTGTGTGACGTCCTTTCTCGAATATTCCACACGTATGACAGCGTCAAAATCGTATGTGGTTACGTAAACTAAAATTTTACTAATGAACTTTATAAAGTTTTATGACCAGCACTTCGTTTATTATTCTTATAGCCTGGAGTATTATTCTTTATAGCCTAGACACACTAAAAAATACGAGTATGTCATAGTTGTGCTAATAGTAGTGAAACAGAGTCTAGAACAGCACTTTCTGGAGAGCACTAAGAATTGGTGACGCATTATCTGCGAATGCTAGAAGCTTAACAGCAGGTGGTGTTGGTAATAATTACACATTCAGCGTTTGAAATTAACACTGAGAGGGTTGGGGCTGTTTATGAACACGAAAATATAGAACAGGAATGAGGCATTCGAGTAAATATCAATTATGACTAGCTGAATATGTAGCTGTTTTTTTTGTGTGCTATAAAATATCAAAGCAATTTTCCCAAACAGTACATATGTGGTAACAGCATGAACCAACAGACAGTAAGTATGATTATTAATGAGTAACCATTGATTAAAAATGGCATGCAGATCGTGAGGACTAACGTGATGGGACAAAAACGTTAACGGAAGCATAAAACATATTGACAGGAAAGAGAACGAACGTAAAGTTAATCCGTGTAGCACTGGGATAGTTCATTTTACTACTATAAGTAAAATAAGATCGCATCTAGAACCTTTATATACACATCATTGGAGTATGAAGACGACAGGGCCGAGATGGGCCGTGCATATTTTAAAGACCATTAACTCATGTCATCTGCTATACAAGGCAGTCGCAATTTATCCCATGGCACGTTTATGCGAATTTAGAGTTTATCTTCTTTAGATTAAGAGTGGAACTCCTTTGAAATGGAACTGCGCATTCTACCTTTTTAAAAACGAAAAAAAAATAAGAAAGATTTTTCTTTCACACAAGTCGCGGATGTTTTACGAGCGCGTCGAGAAATTATCTAAATAAAGAATTCATAAGCTAACGAGTAATTCTTATTCCAGTACCAGTTTCATAACTATTTTATATGAGACGTTGTCAGTCACATTTGGTATTCACAGTTGGAAGACGTAAAGAAAAACATTTCAAATCAAATAAGATAAAGCCACAAAATACCTTTTCGATGAACAGTGTACTTTTATTTATGAAATAACAATTGGTGATATTAAGAAACAATGGCATTCTATTCAGGGCCCTTAAAATCGCCAACTTTAAATGTAAATGCTAAATTGTCTACATAACAATAGCATTTGTAAAAGTTAAACACTAAACGAGACACGCGAGAGTGAAAATCACATCTCCGTCTTATTTTCTTCAACAACCATCCAGAAATCTCTTTATCGAAAACGTGACGGAACGCAGATTCTGTATTAGAAAATAGAAAAGCTTTTTTTTCTTAAATACTGCTACTATTATTACTACTATTATTGCCCACCAGCTCAATTTTTTTTCTATACTACTATTCGATTTTCAAATGGAGTTCCAATTTTTCCTTTCCTTTTCTGCTTGGCGCACATTCGTTTAGAATCTTTCTAGTGGTTGTTAAAAAGAATTGCAAGCAAAGTGTGGAGCGCCTTCCGACTAAGTGGAATGACGCTTTACGGAAGGCTGTAAGCAAAAGCTGGATGTAGTGCACAGAAAACAGGACGTGCACAGAGAACAGATGGCTCTCATTAGAAAAGGCGTTACACATTACGATAATGGACTTAATATGATTATGACGATGTTATTAATGTAGGTGATGGTAATGATGATGAAGATGATGATGATGATAATAATAATAATGCACATGATAATGATTTCCATATCTTAGAAACAGTGTTAATCAATCTTTTTCCTAATTTGTCTCCAGCTTTAACCAAGTTACATACATATGTATGAACACAACGGGATGCCAAAGTCGTTAGAACAACTTAATGTTTTAATGTTAACGATTGTGTATAATACTGCAATATGTTAAAGAACCAACTCTTCTGTCTGTATTACTTCGAGCAGAGCTCTGCATAATTGTGGTAACCTTTTATGTAGTTCACATTCAAATGTAATGTTATGCAGTACACAATTGTGTGGGTATTTCTTTAAATACGAATCTTTGTTGTTTTCCGACGTTATCAATGTTTAATGCTTTCGCCAGTAAACATCATCATTTGCATTTTATCTTACTTCAATGGCGTGATAGACGAATATACTAAAATCGTAACGACCAGCGTGTTGGTCCAATAGTCAGTAACAATAACTGTTGAGCTTAGAGTTATGCATTCAACCCCTGTGGATCACTATTTGCGTGATGACTGGGAGTGTTCGTTCTGCTGGGCGTTAATTAACCACATACATATGTATCTACTCGTATTTATTTGCTGTTTTTTTACCATAACACAGACCACATTTATTTAGTCCAGGATCAAGTGGCAGTGTATGAAAACAGGCAAGACATTTGTGAGTAACAACCAAAGAAATATTATATATAGAGTGACGAAGACATACGACTGCCGGTAAACGGCAACGTCCGACGGTTTAGAAAGAGTGAAACAATCGCGTTAACTATCTCTCTCTATCATACTACTGGCGTATGACTCACGCTAGCGCTACCTGAGCGTGCGCTAAAGAGAACAGATAGGCTCATTTGCTTTCTCTTTTTTTTCTATAGACACATTTTAGGCTGGGTCCCCTCATCTACGTACAATATATCTATAACAACTGACTAATCTACTATATTGAAACAACGGTTAAGAACCAACATAATATGTCAATTTATGTTTTTAATAATTCTCTATTATATGTACTATTTTGATAGTTACGAGTGTAACATACTGCGTATTTTGGCTTTCGCCCTGGGTTACCTAGTAGAGAATGCCCCTTGGCATTAAAACTGATACTTACTAAACCGTTAGGTATAGGCGAAAAACTACCGAGAACGAAAACAGATTTTTGGAATATGGAAAAAAGTTTATATTTCAACATAATATACAAACTCTAATATGTACAAAAAGTAATTTAAAAAAAAAACTAATTTCTTGTCATTATGATATGTATCTTAAGAATTCCTGTCAATCCGAAAACATTAATGCAGCACTCGTATTAGGTCAAAATCATTATTGTTGTATATAAAAGAACTTCAATTTTATATTTTAAAATACCGATCATTTTTAGGTATTATGAATTTTCCAGACGACGGCTCGACGCACACGAGGTTAGACTCTCCAATATCGTTGAAGGAACTTTGTGACGTGTCGGTCTCTGAGCGCCGTTCTAGTGACTTTGGCGACAGCGTCTGCGGCGAACCTCTGTCACCGCACCGGGTGGTGATAGACTTCACCCCAAACGATGAAGACACTGATTTCATACAGAAAAAATGCTGTGCTTTCTGGGATTTCATCAGTACGTGTCCCGAGCTGGAGAACTGGAGAGTTGTGCCGGTTAGTATTGTTGAAACCGGCAAAAACATCGTATTCAGGATTAGTCAAGTTTCACTGACTTTTATAAATTTTCCCTGTCAAGTGACGGTCGTTGTAGATTCATTTGGTTACTTGTACATTCCAATATACTTTCTTGTATTAAACCAGATTTTAATATAAAGTTAAATGAATTATTGTAGGTTTTAAATTCGAATATTAGTATCTTGCAAATTTATTGTAAGCTTCAATTTTATATTATTTTGCATAATCAACTAAATAGCAAGTATCATTTTCAATAACAAAAACCAAAAACACACTATTTTAGATACAAGTAAAAATTATTTAGAGTCTTGCTAGAGGATTTCTAGAATAAATCAGAGACCATAGTAATTTTTCCATCATTTTAAGGAATCAAACATCAGCAGCAGAAAAACACAATCAACTGATATAGAGCTAGCTACGATTAATACAGATAGCACAAAGGAGACGGAAGATATCAAGACGGCTGTTTCTGTGCTAGAGTTCG
>DWEC01000564.1:0-16366 GCA_018245735.1 Microceris miodesmiata
CATGTACATATTTTTGAGAATAAAATATATTTTATAATATTAATTTACGTCGACTGCTGGTATTACATGACTTCCTCGTTAATCTAGTGGTTGCATGTGCGATTGCTGAGGGAGCTCCTGGTCGATCCATATTATCACGCTTTTTAAACTTGAAATTCGTAATACAGTACAGTACATACAGTAGTTCGGCGTCAGTATTTGTGCCCGGTGTATGGCAACAGGCTCACTGCGTATTCTATGGTAGGATCAAAATAATGAAATGTTTGAGTGTACGACGCTCCTCTATCTACTTCGTGTATTGCAGGCGTGATGTTACGTTGTTATTGTTATTATTATATCATCACGCAAGGTCTTTCACAGGGTAAACAAAGAGCCTATGTCCATCCATATAGATCTGATGTTCTTTAACATTCGTCAAACATTTAATACATTCATTTTAAAACTTTATTTATTTAAGATTATATTGTTAATGAATTAAAAACTGTATATTTGATCAGGCAACAATAATAAGCTTTAAGAAAGCTGCCTTATTAACTTAATACTTTCATAGACTAAAAACATTTCTAGATATCCCAAATCAGATATCCATATTTTATATCGGTTATAAAAGAATAAGGTCGCCAGCACACTATCGACGTTAAACAGTACGAGGAACGTAGTCAAGGTAAACTATTTCATCAGACCATTTCACTTTCGAACTCTTCTGATTTCGCCGTCACAATAAAATCCAAGAGTTACCTGATGATATCATAAACCTCACATCAGTTTATTAGCCATAAAACATAGGCAGCGGCGGACTATAAACCCAGTTTGAGCATGATACACGCTAACATCGTCATTATTTGTACCATGATAACTACTGTTAGCTCTGACAGCTCATTATATGTGTAGCACAGTAACAGGGAGTGTTGCAGACCTTACGTGTATCTTGTATAAATGTACAAGATACACGTAAGGTCTGCAAGGAGAGAGATATTTGGTACTCGGTCTTATTAGTATAGGTACTCTTCAATGGACAGCGTCGCATTAGAAACCTTCACTGAAAAAGTCTTCATCATCTTTATGTACGACTGTTTTAACTTTCAAGAATGGTTTTCCCTGTCTTGTCAAATAAAGTGCCTTATGTTGTTTTCCAATTGTTAATCGTTTCAAGACCTAGTTAAATAATATTGCGCAGGAATTTCATTGCATACTGTCTGAAAACACTTTTGGTTTTTATATTCTTCATCCATGCTGTAACCGATCTGCATAAATAATGCGTTGCAATTCGGGACATCGTAAACTTTTCATTATAAAATTTATTGTGACATTAAAACGAAATCGCTTCAGGTTCAATATTAAACGAGTTTGTTATACATAAAGTCGATTGTATCTGAAGAGGAATATTTCAACATATCTGTCGGAATTTCTTTGTTATCAAGCCTTTTATTGTTTCAATGTTGGCTTCGAGTCTTCTCTTACGATCAGAAGGGTTAAGGTCATAGTCTGCCGCGCTGGTCGTCAAGTACGCCTTAGCAGACTTCACACGTCTTAAACATTATGGAATAATCTAACTTGTGTAAATCATGTGAAAACGTAAACGTAAGAGAGAACGATGCAGTATGTAAAGCTATTGAAAGTCTTTAATGAAGAAGTTACCAAGGTTGGGTGTTTGTTTTTTTCTTTTTAAAGTTACACCCTGCTTTTCTTCTATAGTGTTAGGAACTGTTATTTTTTATTTTTTTTTATTACTCACAGTTCGATCCGGAGGTAAATCGATGTATCTTTTAACAGATTATAGTGCAACAAACTAAAAAAAATATACGTTTTCGTAGCAATGTGAGCTAAATACTGAAACTAATATTAAACACCTACTTATAACTTCTAAAGTCACTTATACCTTAGAATAACAAAAATTTAAACAGTTCATTATCATTAATTTTAAAAAATATCAGTATTAAAAATGGTGGTGTCTTTATTTCTTAATACATATGCAAAATATCAAACGATTTGGACATCTGTATGTTAGTAAAAATGTGATTGAAATATTCCGTTACTGTCGTGTACAAGTGCAACTTATATTTTGCGTTTAAAAATTATGTTGACCGTCAGCCAAATGTCACTGAAGAATGACACCATTTCATTTTCATTGCTGACATAGTTTAGTGACACAGTGAATCGTTGTTCCGAAAATTTGATGTTCTCAGTAATGTGCAATAAAGTTCAAGTGTATGTGGCATATTCATTTCGTTAGCGGGAACTTGGCCGTAAACTGTCGTGCGTCTCTATAATTATGAATAGTTTATCAGTTGAAATTTAAATTATCTGTATAATTTGAAATGACAGCAGGTCGTCAAAGATTAATATTTTAATTCATTATTTATTCACCATAATATTATAATTATTATAAATAGCGATTTTTTATGTATAATTTTTGGATATTTCTAAAAATATTTGTAAATAAAATAAGATATTAACATTCTTGATGATTTTTTTGTAACTGTCAGTTTTTACAGATGATTTTCAAATATGATTCGTATCTAAAAATTGGTGCATTATAATATAAGTCTAGGTAACTATTTTGTTTGGCGTTAAAGTCATAACAGGCATGAAATAGGAATAAAATTAGCTAAGGCCAAGCGTATCTCGTCTTACTTACCTTGACAAAAGAGTAGATAATAATATGTAGTAGTATGATAATAGAGTTGGAATGGCAGAGTTGGATGCTTGTATTTCAGCCTCGGACACGGAGCGCTTAGGGTATGAACTTGGCGCGCTCCTTATACACACATTTTTGGACTTACGTACAACGTGGTAAATAGGAGACGGAAAACAAAATGAGAAGACCAAAAGGACTTACAATTTTTCATAATATTCTGTTACCGATTGTAACGGTCAGTGTAGTAGACGTAGGCTTTACTATTATGTTCAGACAGGTATTTTGTAGGGCCGTAAACGGATTGATGACGATGATGGTTATTATTATTGCTATATTATCATGCTAGGTCCTTTACGGGGTAGGCAGCGAGTACCGAGAGTCAAATATCTACATGCTGACAGACCAGATTTGTTTTCTTTTTCATTCATCTCTCTCTTCATACACACTATGATATTATTTACGTTCAAACTGTTATCAAATGTTAGATAACAATCGCATGAAATTTTTATTTAAATTAATTTTGGATCTGTCCCCTTTGTATAACAATAAGCTTGCCGTCGGTTTCATTTTATCACAAGTGAATCATGGGAGTATACTACACTCCACTGCCTACATCTTCGGGAAAATATAGACATGATGATATGTTTAAACGACCTTATCGCCCGTATACGATTTCAATGAGCTACATTTTTTTTATAAATTTCACCTTCGGATATTTTCGATGAAGACGTTCGCAGAAATTCGCTCCGCGGCCGCAAGTGTGGGCGCCATCACCTGACGCGCAGTGATCGTAGCGCGCGGTTGGCGGCAGGTGGGCAAGTGGTTTCATCTGCTGCCATTACATTACGC
This sequence comes from Microceris miodesmiata, assembly GCA_018245735.1. Lineage (NCBI taxonomy): Eukaryota > Metazoa > Arthropoda > Insecta > Lepidoptera > Hesperiidae > Microceris > Microceris miodesmiata. Next base: position 3,488 of record DWEC01000564.1, read on the forward strand.
CGACTACAGACTATAAATAAGTAAGAATCGACGTGCTTTGTCTACGTTTATCATTCTCTTTATACAATCACTTCTGTAAGGACTTCATATCTATGCCTACTCCTTTGGGAATTACAGGCGTGATTTTCCGTGTATTACGTTATGTACGTAAGGATAGTAGAGATATTTGGCACTCAGTGCTCGATGTTTAGCCTGCAAGGGGTCTGGCATGATGATATAGTTATAATATTAGAAATAATATTTAAATGTTATGGATAGTGGTAGCAACTTTATTAAATACCTTGGCAGATAAGACATTTTTTTTAAATTATTTATTTAATAAAATATTATGATTATTATTATATCATCACGTCAGCTTCTTCACGGAGTAGGCAGCGAACACAAGCACGGGCCAAATGTCATTGTCGTTAGAGACTTGCCGTGCTTCTTGCGCATTCATCAGTCTCTTTATACAGGCACGTCAATTTCGGACAATATAGTACATAAATAAATTGTGGCCTTCAATAAAATCTCTTTATTTCGTTACCGTAGTTAAAAAGAAAAATATTGGGTTTAGGTCTGTTTAATTGATTTGAATTATAGTTATATAATCCGAAAATATTTATAGAGTCAATTTTAATTGGTAATATTTATCGCTTAATAGGAGTAGAAGAATGAAGACTTTTGTCATTTAAATAATAAAATGAAATAAAATTAATATTAAAGTATGATATTTTTATGCAAACACCTCTGCGCTAGCATTATCTATGACGAGTGGTCTAAAGAGGAGAGTTCTGATGTAGAGCGCGCGGAATGCGGTCGGAACGGCTGTTGGTCTTACCTTGACTTTGGAGCCAGATACTTCGATTCGCTAATACCTCTATTTACATTTAAATATCATCAATAGCTAATGATATGCCAGATATTCTTTTGTTTTAAACATTGAACTCGCCAGCTGGTTTAGTGGTAAGCGATTCTGACTGCTAGTTGGTGGTTGTGGGTTCGGTTTTCATAGAGCATAAATATTTATGTGATAAACATGTATCTTTATAAGTATATGATTTATAATTTATATAAAAAAGTAACATCACGCCTGTAATCGCCGAAGAGGCAGGCAGAGGAGAGTAATAAGCTCCTACGATTCACCATTTACTTTTTACTTCCCATGGAATAGGTGAGCCTATTGCCATTTACCGAGCATAGAGATCCAGACTTCGACTCACTATTAGAAATCCTAAATTAGAAAAATCTAATAGTACCCGACTCGGGATTAAAATCCAGGACCTCCCGATTGGCAGTCGAACTTGCAACCGCTCAACCAACGAGGCAGTAAAGTGTAATTTATATATTTATGTATATATTTCAGTCGTTTACCACAGCACAGTTTCTGTCTGGTCTGGAGTCAGATGACCGTGTTTGAGGTTTTCCGAAGTATTATTAAAGATATACATATAGACATTGTATTTAATAATGAGACCAAATTTTCTTAACATGCAAAACGCTTAACCACAAGTCAGTCGCAAGCTAATTTTTATGTAGAAAAGCTTATGACGTGACGAAAAGCAACGCAAACGGTTCGTTATCAGTCTTTAAGAATAGTGCATAAATGCCCTTAGACATGTACAATGCTCTAGAAAATAAAATATAACACCACGCCTGTATTTGCCTCGCACGTGTAAGCAGAGTGTGGTATTTATCCACGTTACAGTGCCGGGTGTAAGGCAATGAGCTTAAGAAAATAAGAACCAATACCACATAGTGAGAACAAATAAATTAGGTAATAAAAAAAGCAAGGAAGAATATGTATGACCTTGGTCTTGAGCTGAAAATACTCAGAGGATATACTATTTCGGAGCGCGGCATACATTCTATTTTAAACACCATTTGTTACAAATCGTTCGCTGGTTTGTTGTATCGTACGTACGTTGTATGAACAAATTCGCAGTCGACAGTTAGCTATCCAAAAGGTGTTTACTCTCGCTCTCACCGACGCCGTCCGCAAAATTCTTCGTCTACGTAGGTTACAAAGCGCGTAAACTACATGGAAAATATTTTTAAATTATATGTTTATTTTATTTCTTGTGCAGTCGGTAAGGAACCACTAAACTTTAACATTGCTTGGCATTCATACAATTATTTGGTTACGTGCCGGAAGAAAAATGTACAATGTAAATGACTTTTTCTTTTTCAAATATATTTTAAATGTTTACAGTTTTAATACAATTTATTGTATAGCTCAATAATGAGAAATATAAAATAAATTGAATTGTTATCGTCATCAGCCACATAATAGTCCCCTGCTGGAAGTAGGCCTCCCCCGATGAGTACAATCGCTCCCTGTCCTCGGCTTGTAAATAAATAATAATAATATTAAATTGACATTATAAATACAGTTTATTTTGAATTTTAATATGTATACGACTAACATTATTTAGTGTTATCGAGTATGTTTTGTGGTATTACATACATTTATGAATGGAGCAACGAAGCGTAGACGTGTGGCCAATTGCCAAGATGTTAGGCACAACTTTCTTCTATCTCAACGATAGCAATTAACGATTACACACTTCTTTGCTTTTATAGACCGTGCATGTGAAGATTTTTTATGTTACTGTGTAAATAAAAACCCTAACAGGCTTTGAGTATAATGGATTTTTAGTTTTAAACCGTTACATACCTATGCTGATGGATGTCTCAAAGAAAGTCAGATATTAGGTTACAAGTCATAAACACTAAGTATAAACATCTAAGATTTAAAACGTAAGGATAACTACTCCCAGATTTAAATATATGAGGTAATAAATACATTAAATATAATTAGGTACTTACAAATTAAACACACGGCTGCATTCATTGACATTACTAAATAATTTACCGCCATTTAAGGCTAGGAATTCTGCCAACTAGCTCTTGGCTGTTGTAGTAAACTATGTTCTTAAAATCATCAGAATTCCGCGGCGGAACGGTAAAAAGATCGATTTAAGCTTAGCCATTACGTCACTATGAGTATGTCGGCTAACCGGACCTTAACCCTGTCAAAAACATTTCACACGACCCGCCAAATACTTCGACCTATCCGTAGAATAAGGTTGCTTCTGCATAATCGTTACTTTACATATTATACATATATCTTTGTTCTACGGATAGGTCGACTTGATTCATACGAGTACGCGTACGTTTGAGAAATATAATCCAAAATTCTCACTTGTACCAGTTGTACAATTTGAAAACACCGCCAAACAGTAATTTGCGAGTGTTTGCCATTCTGCTACATAAATCGAGTAACCTTGGCATCAATAGCACAGAACTGTTTAAATGGAATACATTTTTCGACCGTATTTCGTGTTCAAACACGTCATTGTTATGTAACATCGACATCCTATATACCTATCTATACATATAAAATCTTTTAAATATGTTCTTATAAAATATTTAATTTTTTATACCACATCGAAAGTTAAACATCTTACAAATCGTGTATGCTGATAGCCCCGAGTGGGCGAGTGTCGGCTTTAATATTTAATGGAGACATAAAATCGACAGTGTTTGAGATTTTTCTCAATAATTTGAAACTCGTGTTTTGTAACTTATATTTATGTAAATTAATGTTTTCTCTATTTGCTGTAAAACAATACATAATTTACATAAATATTTATCAAACGTTTATTCATTGATGCACCTAATTATTACTTGATACTTTAAAGTTTTTGAGGTAAATTTAAATCCATGGAACGATGTTTTGTAAATCATTCAAGATGATGTGTCATAATAAATGTTAATTATTTTAACAAAAAATAATCTTCTGAATAATTACATCTTTGATATTTAGCATTTTATAATTTATTAATATTTAAAAATACTTCAAAAACTAATTTTAAGAAATAACCATGACCATTTAGTTAATAATTTTATTAGAAAGTTCTAACTTTTTAAATATAATAAATTGTTTGAAAGCGTCAATATCGAGAAGGTTTTTTAAAATACTGAAAATATTTCGAAAAACAATTCTTGGAAGGATGAGTGACGTTCACACCTGATTTACTGAGTGAAAAACAATTTATGTGTTTATAAAATAACGTAGCATCTCCTCGGCCATAGACAAGATATACTACGCCGTTAATGTCACAGCGACAGACCACCATGAGTCCATGGAGATTGATTGTAGGCAATTTTTATATTATATTTTACTCTTATTACACCACAGGAGTTTCTCGCTCGCTTCACTGGCAAATTGCTTATGCGTTAACTGTCCAATGTATTATGATTTACTGGTTTTCTTCGCGTTTCTTTATTATTTTTTTTGCTGCTGTTGACAGCCACATTTTCGTCTAGAAATATAAAATCTTCGTGAATTCTTATATTATTTTTATATTCGTTAGGATTTTTCAGTATATGTATTCAATAATAACTCCTGCATTACTTTTCCAGTTTTCTATAGATTTTGGCGAAAACTATGACTCCAAACGGATTTTTTTTCATTTTTATACTATTCCTTCGGAGATTACGCCTGTAATCTCCGAAAGGAAAGTCAGAGGAGTTCAGTACATTCTCATGTTTCACCAATTACGTTTACGTCCCACATGTGTAGAAAAGGTGGTGAGACTAACATTGTAATTAAATTAATAAATAATTAATAGTTTAAAGAATCATTTCAGTATTGCATTTTTGCGTGGGCATAAATCTACAACGAAGTGACGTATTTGTTGACAGATAGGTTCTAATAACATCTTTAGCGTGCTTTTCATGTCATTTGTCGTTTTTAATAATCGACGATATGAAAATATTTAACATTGTATACAAGTTGTAATTGCTTTCAACATCTTTACAATCCGCTTGTTATTCAACTAAATCCTTCGCATAGTATATAGGAAATTAATTCTAGTTTCCAGCTGTGCCAGTTTAAGCTTATTACTATGGTTTATGCTCAAATAGTCGATAATATTTACGCTAACCGTACCTCTATGTTTTCAATGTTCATATTAAGATTTTCAGTGAGAGAAATGGGAATAATTTTAAATAGCCTTATAATACATCATTTTAAATGAAAAATTATTGTTGTACAAGTAATTATTGTACAAATTGTTAAATAGAAAGTTGACGTAAGCAATTTTTACGTAGTGGACCTAAGGTACCTTGGCGCTATTCCAGTGATCAGGAATTTTGTCATACTTTGCGACATTTTTTCATTTTTCTTAGTGTATTATTTTTTAAGATTAAAAAGTATGAATGGTACGCCTTCTTCTTTATTATGCCATATCAATTTCTGTTTGTCATATTTATGTATTTTTTAAATCACTGAATTACAAGTTATTGATTGTCAGCAAATTAAGCAGAACTTAAAAGTGGGTCAAATCTCTTTATTCAATTGCATCCGTCCCAATTGTAACCCAGCACCTCTCGATCAATGGTCACTTTTGCCACCATTCGACTAACGAGGCATTGTTTTATGTATTAAATTAAAATATGGACTTCTGATTTTTTAAATTCATGAAGATATACGCGGTATACGGCATATTTGCAGTGCGTACTGCGTAGTGTGTGTAGCTATTTAAGATGACATTCTTTCTTATGCTTGATGAAGTAAGTAAACAAATCTATAAAAGGATACAGATAATAGCTGGACGAAGGCCGGCCCAGGAGCGGTCTGTTCAATGTGCGCGTGGGCGTGGGAAAACATAAATAATATGGTAGTAATTTCTGGCCCCGCTCCCGTGCCAACTGGGCTACGATGGCCAGCTGTTGCAACGCTGCGTGGAATGTGCCCGTCATCAGTTTATTATTATACTAAAATCGTTCAAATTTGGTTCTTTAAAATAATTCTGGTATGCACAGTAAAAAATATCTTTGAGCCTTGTGAAGCCTTCTATCCCGCACTTGGCTAGCGTGGCAGACTATAGTCAACTCATTCTGAGTGGATTAGGACCAGAATACTCGTGTTCCAAGAGTGGAATGATAAAAGGATAGAAAAAATGCACTTACGTTTAAGTGGTAAGAATTAATGATCGCAAAACCTGTCAACAAATAGTAATGATGTATCTGTTGATGGTTGCAATGACCTTAAATCTTCTCATTGTGAAAGGAACACCCGAATTTAAAAGTGGAACAATAAAACAGTTGATGAAGATGATGGCTGACTAACACAGGCTGCTCCAAGTTTCGTATCAGGTGGCTGTGTGTAATATAGTCTCAAGATGATATAGAAATAGGTAGAGGAAACTGTATGTTTACATTCACATGACATATAACTAAATAACTGTATGTATAAATACGTATTAAGGTTCATTGGAACAAAAACAAAACGAACTTTAACAAAAAATGGACGACAAAAAACGAATCAATGGATCGCACAAAAACTAAAGAACTCTATTATTTAATACTATTCATTATAACTGTGAATAATTCTAGTAATTTTCATATACATACGTTTAACATGTTTTGATAGGTTTTATTATAGTTATTAAAGTTTTTGTGGTATAGATTTAATGCCTTTATCATTAGGCACGTGTCTTTCAATTTTTTTTCTTTTACTATCAATCTCTTAATGTAGCTATGTACTAGTATATGTGAGAGTAGCCGAAGACGAAGCCGAACTCGAAGTGAGAAGCCGAGGACAATGCGCGATGGTGCTCGTTAGGATGGGTTATGCCCATCACTGAACTGAGACAGGCTGATGATGTTGATGATAAATTATTATTCGAAAGGTATACATTAATTATATATATGTTACAGTCTTCTGTGCATTAAATAATGAAACTTCAATACATTAGAAATTCCTAATTGGTTTCCTATCCTTGTTTGATGGACTGTTTATAAAAATGTCAATAGCTGATTGCTATAAACATTGTCAGTATAAAATTTTATCTGACTTCAATTTCCCGATAGTTATCTATCTCCTCTCCATCAAACTATTTCCCGGTCAACGAAGTGTTCGCATGACAGAAGTAAATGACAAATAGATCATTGATCTAGTTACAACTGGTTTTGTCTGGTTTATTGTTTACAATGTTTTTTTATTTATAATGTAACAAAGTAACATCACGCCTGCATTTCTTCGAAGCTGTAGGCAGACCCGTGTAGTACACTTTCACGTTTTACCAGTTACGTTTGCGTTTCACAATGTAATAGGGGGTGAGCCTATTGCCATATACCGAGCACAGATCCAGGGTCGGAGCGACTACCTAGAGAAATTTTCAAGTAACTTAAATCCAACTTTGCCCGACCTGGGCGTTGAATCCAGGACCCTCCAGGAACGAAGAAGTCGAATAATTAAATAAATACATATTAAATGTATATTAAGAAGTAATATTGTAAAATTTTGTGGTAAATATAATAATATTGAGGGTCAACGACAGTCGATTTTTAAAAGGGAACGTGACATTTTTCCACGAGAATTGTTCATTCATAAAGATGCAAATCACTACCAAATTTGCATAATATGCAAACGCAACCTCTGACACATGTCAGCGGGTGTCGCCGTCATACGTCGTAACTGATGGAGAAAAATGGGACGGAAAATGGAAATAAAAAAATATTTAAATCATTTATGTGTCATATTTTTGAAAATAACATGCTGTTGTTTAAACAAAATTATTCATGCGGACATCATCATCTTCAACCTATTAATTTTTCCACTGTTAGATACGGTTCTCCTCTCAGAATATTACGGGTTAACGGCGTTTTTCAATTAGTATAAAACATATTGATTATTTACAGTTATACAATTGTATCGCGGCACGGCGTGTTAAAACTTATACCAGCCATCTTCCTCCCTGACATATACCTTCAGATTGAGAAATAACCCATAAATTATTATTAACCAAAAATTCCTCCGCTCTCAATTGACCAGTCAAGTACCAGCAGTGCGATATCATGACATCAACGTCCTAGACCCCTAACCACAGTCAATTAGCATCTCTCTGTCCGACGTGACCCATTTATCAGCGTCACAATCAGTCCTATGCATATTATTTTAGTTTGCCGCTGATGGCGTCAACCATGGCGCCTGGGCGTCGCCCTCAGTACTTCGGTTTGGATGTAGTACAAGTTATACGAAATAACGGTAAATGGGACCATTATCTTATATATATTTTTTGTGGGAGTCAGAAATTTTGAAAACTAGTATGCGTGTACGCAGAGAGTGATGAATATAAAAGTATTTGAGACTTGGTGCTCTAGCCTGCCCGTAAGCGACCAGGTGTGGCTTTATTGTAATGTAGGTAATTGTGGACTTACCTATCACATAAGTATTATTAGTGTTTTATGATTACTGTTAAGTGAGAAAATTATTCCTTATTCAATTGAGTACTGAAATTTCGTATGAATGCAACTGGGTCAACAGAAGTGATTGAAAGGACTTTTTCTTATCGTTTTGTGAGACAATATTAACGTTATTATGTCAAACGATGCTGATAATGATTTGAGTTATGATATGAGATAAAAGAATGAGATAAACATGTCAGTCAACCGATATGATTACTGGTCATGCTGATTTTTTAAAATAATAGACGATTTACCTTACGATTCATACCTCCCGATAAAATCAATCAAGGAATTTGCAACGATAGATAACTTGTTTCGACAAGCTAACGTTTATGAGTGATAAGGTACTATCATCATCAGCCTATCTCAGTCCACTGCTGGATATAGGCCTTCCCAAAAGGGGGTTTATGCCCATAATCTCCACGCTAGGCATGCGGGTTGGCGATCGCAGGGCACAGTTTTTCGCGTCGGCGGCCGGGGCTTTTAGCCGTGCCTATTTAGACTGCGCTATACCGCAATCAGCCGGTCGCCAGAGCCTCGTCTGTTATAGCAGGGTGCACCACGTGCAGGAGAGGTTGGCTTGGGCTCCTGTGATGGTGGTTGGAATCCCTTATACCCCCACCCCACTTTATTTAAATACAATACATAAATATATAAATACATAACATATAAATTACCGTATATTTATTTTCAGAAAACACAGAACTACCAGACAAATTTGGATATGGAGTACGTTATATACAATCGTTTCTTTTCTTCATGTGTTTAGCTTTGGGCTACATCTCCCGAGCTCACTTAGGCGTTACAATAGTAGCAATGACAAAATTATCATCCAAAGAAATTACTACTAATCAAGTCAATAATACCACAATACAAAGAAATTTGATAATCCCACGAGTCACTACAAATACTTCTACTGAATTTAATGAAACATTTCAAAATGTTGTAATAAATGCAGTTAATGAAATAATTTCAACGGATGTATCTAAAAATATGGGAACGCCAAAATTGAATAAAATAAATAGCAAGCCTGAAACTGAAATAAATCTAAGCGTCGAAGACGACACAAAAAGTATATGGAATGTTTATAGAGTAAGTGATTATTCTAAGAATTATTTTCCGCTATTAATTTTAATATTAAACCATTAATAATAGTGAAAAATGGCTGTTATAAACATATAATTCCCTGCCAAATATGCCTAAAACATTGTGGCTCCCCAGAGTTTTAATATGTATGTTTTCCATTTCCACCATATCAACAAATTTCTATCTTAACTGAAACTTCTTAATATGTCATGATAGAGTTATACACCATCTGCCTGCCATCATCTACTGCTGAACAATTGCACGCCACTGAGCTCAATAAAGTCGATGTTTTGCATTCTAAGGGAAATTTTGAGCATTGTTATTAGTTTAAACCTAGTGTAGAACGCCCTCCGGCTAGGTGGAGTGACGATATACACAAAGTGGTTGGCAGTGGTTGGATACATAAAGCAAAAGATTGAGCCCAGTGGCGTGCCATTGGAGAGGCCTATGTCCAGTAGTGGAGGATGACAGGCTGATAGTGTGTGTGTGTGTGTGCGTGTGTGTGTTATTATTTTGTAGAGAGGCTGTAAGTGATTTTCCAAAGTTTAAGCTGTGACAGTACGTGGAAATATGCACATGAAAACGAAAAATCGATTCATTAATTGAAAATATTCTGGAAATTTCAGACTTATGACTGGAAGAAATCAACCCAGGAAATGGTATTAGGAGCCTTCTTCTTAGGTTACTGCATAATGATGTTCCCCATGGGACTTGTCTGTCAGCGATTTGGTGGCAAGATTCCACTACAGATCGCATTATTTGTTAATGGCGTTGTCTCCATCTTAGCTCCTTGGTTGACCGCGTGGGTAAGAACTTAATAAAATAATAAATAATAATCGACCCATTAAGAGGGTTAAGGCCATAGTCTGCCACGCTTGCCAAGTGCGGGTTGGCAGACTTCACACACCTTTGAAAATATTTTTTTTTTTATAAAATGAATTCTAAGGTATGCAGGTTTCCTCACGATGGTATCCTTCACCGTTAGCGAGTGATATTTAAATTTAAAACGCACTTTTCTAAAGAGGTGCGCACCATAGATTCGAACCCAGGACCTCCGGAGTGAGAGTCTGAATTCTTAACCTCTAGGCTATCACTGCTTTTAAAAACTTATTTCAATTTTAATTTTAAGAAATTACGAAACATTTCAAATGTAATGCTGGTCAATGTCTCGTTGGTCGAGCAATTGCAAGCGCGATTGCTCCTCGAGAGATCCTGTGTTTAAGTCCCGGTCTAATTTGTCGCCTCAACAGCTTATCCAGCTAACTGTCAAAACTTGCAGAGTACATTTATATATTTTATAACCTTTAAAATAGTTTTTGAATATGGATGTGCATTTTTAATTTTATTAATATGCAATGCACAGGTTGTTTTAAAGTGTATTAAATGTATTGCAGGGTGGTTGGATGGTGCTGTGCGCGTGCCGAGTTTTTCAGGGAGCATCTCAGGCTGGCTTCTACCCGGGAATTCACTCTCTATTAGCTAATTGGGTTCCTGTGAACGAACGCGGCAGTCTCAGCGGCTATGTGTATACAGGTACGGTGGAAATTGGATTTAAACGTTCAGGCAGATTAATTAAATATCTTGTACTAGAGCACCGTAAGTTGCAAAGGCTTGCAGATATTTAATAGTATTTCTCGTATCTGCTTTCATATTTTTATTTGAATATGAAAGTTGAAGACTATTGACTAATTCATAATTGACTAATTCATCAATCAAGCAATTAATTTATATTTATTTTTATAATATTGATTTTTTGTCACTTAATAGATTTATAAATGGTAATTTATTGTACCTAGTATGGTACAGAGGCTGACAAGAGTTTGTAAATTATCACTCGGAAGTAATCTCTTTGAATAAAAAGCTGTAAAAGATGACGGGTTAGACACAGGTGACTGTTAGTTAAGATGTACTGTGTGCAAACGATTCAGCTAACATAAGTCAAAAAAACCCTTTCAATGTAAAATTAAAATACTTTCTATCCGAAATTACCACATTCATAAACATGACGATTGGTGATATATGATGAATCACGCTCCATTTTTCCCCGGGTTATAGACTCTCGCCCCACATCAGACAATAATTGGTTGAACTAAACCTTTTAACGATGTGGAATCCTTAAATTTTTGTATTCCTGAATTGTTAAATTTTCCAACAGGTTCCGGTCTAGGTACGATAGTAGCCTTTCAATTAAGTGGAGTTCTAGCAGAAAGTCGCTGGGGTTGGCCTGCCACCTTCTGGGGCGTAGGGCTACTGTGTCTTATTGGATTCACTGTTTTCACTATCTTCGGAGCTAATGGGCCGTCTCAGCACAGAACGGTTTCACAAGAGGAAAAGACTTATATATGTGGACATTCAGCAGATGACACTAAAAATGTAAGTTAAATGATATTTTGACTTTATAATTAAAATAAAATAAGACGACAGACAATTAAGGTTTACCGACATAGCTCAAAGAATTAGCACGTAGAAGTGGCAGTGGTCTGGTAACATATGTCGAAGAACCGGTGGCCGTTGGGGCAGACGAGTTCTCGAATGGACATATTCGGAATATTTGGAATATTCGGAATATATTCAATATTCGTAATATTTAGAATATTTAGAATAGCCGATGATATACGGGCTTATTTATGATATATGTGTGTACACGATATGTGAACTTTTGATAGAAAACCAAGACGCCATGGAAGGAAATCCTGATATCTCGTCACGTATGGGCGTGCTTCAGCGGCCACATGGGCAGCGGTGTCAGCTTCGTATTCTTCTTCACCCAGGTCCCCACATATATGCACAATATTCTTGGATTCAATATTAAGAGTGTGAGTATGCCGGTCTATATATATATATAGATCATAGAGATTAGTAAACATGCATTATTATATGATTTACTTCAGCTATTTCTATAGACCTATCGACTTAATGCATATTTTGTATGATAGACGACATATGTAGTTCATAAAGCATCTTCGTCGTTTAGCTCTCTAATCGTTCCTAAGCAAACAAGCAGTCTATTATTTGTAAGATTTCTCGGTATTTAAAACATGTATTGAAAAATATGTATGTGAATAAATTACCGGATGTAACTTCGTTTCTTTCACTTCAAATATACTTATCACTATAAAACCTACTTCAATTACATACCAGAATTTCCCTCGGGAACCATTGTTCTCTTCGTATAAAAATCCTCTGTGCACAAGCGGACAGACAGAAAGCCGCAACCAAAAAACTAGTTGTGTGTACAACGATAAGAGGAATATAAATAGCATTGCTTAGTATTTTGTACGTACCTCTTAGTAAATTGCGGCTGTTCTTGACATCACATTATCTTTTTTCCTATTATTAAATACACATTGGTTTTTAATAAGATAAGTGTTACCTTTGTACCTTAAGTACGAATATCTTGTATCTTAGGTACGAATACACAATTCGGGGATAACAATAGGAATGTGATTTTCCCGTCAGTACAGTAATAAATAGTGGTGCTCCAGTAGCGACCGAAATTCGATCGTAAAACACAAAAAAAATAGTTTGAGCGTTGTCTAGATTCTAATATCAAAG
>DWEC01000565.1:0-16358 GCA_018245735.1 Microceris miodesmiata
TAAACTGCCAAATTGGGTAAAGTGGTTAAGATATGATTTTTTTTTTGAAAATTACCAATTTCAGTGGATGGTACGTGCATCCTGTTTTCATATTATTGATAATAGTATGTATGTTTTCATACGTCATTCTAATTTACATAGCGTTTCCTTCACCTTTTCAAAATTGTTTATCTAGTTGGGACCCAGTCTATGGTTTTGTTTATAAAATTTATTTTGTTTCTCCTACTTTCAGTTATTTACAGGATCTTGATGAATCTTTTCTCTTCTGCGACTATACTTGTTTAGTGTGAGGGCTACTTTAACCCTCGCTGCAGGGCGCCACTACCATCACGAAGTGTTTCCACTGAGTTTGTAGGTTCCAGTGTAGTCTTAAAAATATAGTTTTGTTTGTATAAATATCAATTATGGAAAAAAGATAATAGGATTATATCTTTTTTCATTTTTAAGGATTTGCATTTTAAAACAATGATAGACAATTGACAGTTTTAACAATAATCAACTACAGCCAAATATTGCGATTTTTTAATTTTATCTCCTTAATTTCGAGAAATTAGAATATTACCTAAACCTGCACCTATATAGTACGTTTATGTATGAGCAGATTATATTTCAAAATCAAATTGGCATAGCTGGCCACATTAGCGAACTGACAGTCAACGTCGGTCCCGAGCAGCGACATCTGGCGGTGCCGTGGAGTAGCCCTCACGATATAGCTTTGTGTATTTACTTTTTGTTTTTTACTAATGAGAGCATGGATTTTCAGCGTTATGGGCACTAAGTGTGACTCCACTAGTTCAGGCCGAATGCCAGAGTAAGTACTCGTTTATTACACAATAAAAGTTTAATTTTTAAATCCACGAAAACGCTTGAGAGCTTGGCGGCACAGCGCCGAGACATTGCTTCTTGTGACCCTTAACAAATGTCTGAATGTTGTCCAACTGGAATACCATTGGCATGAGCCCGTTGACTAATTCTAACAGATACAAAATATATCGAGTGAAACAAAGATATTCATATATTTCATGCTATTTGTTTGGTATGTTGTTTTGTTGGCCGTGACACAACTTGCTGAACGTAAACTAACCTTAGACTGGGTCAATGTAAAAAGTATTTCCTTAAATGTAGCAAAGCTTTTAGGTAGTTTTTAGTTGCACCTAAACGAGAGCGCATTTCTTAGGCTTCCACTGTCTTATCTTTATGAAACCCTTCCACCAACACACAAAACACCATCTGTGCAGATGAACAGGAGAGCGGTAAGTACTGAACACACGCTAAGTAGAGCGGCGAACCTCTTTGTTGATGCACGTGATCAGTGGGTACGGCCCCTGCTACAATGTCTATGTCAACATAAGTTTTGGGGTACCTTCAGCGAGAGAATAACTATATGTTTAACTAATATAAGTGCCTCACTTTTTGTTATCATATCATCACGCCAAGTATTTACGGGGTAGGCGGTGGCGTCTTTGTTAATTTTAAGTGGTTGTTAACTGTTAATTTGCGGGAGACCGCTATTAGAGTGTCACCGAGGACGTGGACAATATCCATGTGACAAGATTACTGTAGGCCACACAACATGTGCCGGCGGCTCCGCGGGACGCTAACTAAATGTGTAAAGTATCAATGTCCTAAATGTAATTATGAGTGTAACAAAGTGCCAGTGCACGCTGCCCGCGCACACCGCGCAGCGCCGACAAGCCCGGCCCGCACCGCCCTCCCGTGCTTCCTTTACACTACCTTCATCACTCTTTTCATTCACTTTCGCTGGTTTCGGAGTTTTGTTATTATTTATTGTAATAAATGTAAGAATTCATTTATTTTTAATAGGTTTGCCTTTGGTGGAATGGTTGGTAGCGCATTAGGTTTTCCTACTGTACGAATATATTTCCTACTGTACGAGTAGGTGGTGCGGGCACGGAGGCTACATCTCTGCCCAGAGTATTGCAGTACGTTCACTGCGTACACCGCAGCGGGACGTGAACGTAATATTGTTACAAACTATCGAAATCAGCGAGCACCACGTTTAGTCGTCTCTTACGACATGCTAGTATCCCGCTATGGGGTCGAGGAAGTCTTCTTTCTCTGCCCCGACACCCTAAGAGAATGCGCATTTTCTCCTTCATTTTATTCTGTTTTGCTAATGAAAGATTTTCGTAAAAACATCAAACTTGTTGCAGCTCAAGAGATTTGTCCTTTCAGTACTTTTTTTAGATTTCAACTTCGAGTGAGAATCCTTTGAGGCATTTGAGTAATAGAGGCTGCATTTTCTCGAATGCATGTACTCAGTCAATAAAGTCCAGCACGTGTCGGTATGAACTGTCGACGATTGTATAATAATACGTTAATTTAATAAGTTAATACAATAATACGAGGCGCGTTGCGGTGGCGTAAAACGTGAAGAAACCTCGTTCTTACGACCTGTGGACGTTGCCATTATATAACTATACTATGTTCGATCGTATTTTGCCATTATATAACTATTGTATGTTCGATCTCTGTAGCGTCGCAGTGATCAACGGCTGCGAGGCGGAGCTGTTGTCTCTGCTAAACACTGAGACTATTTCATCTTGAACTTCACCTTTAAACTCTTTTTCTGTGAAAGAATAGCGAGCGAACAGGTAGCAATAACAAATGACTAAATGAATAAATGAATGAATAGGTCTCTTTAACTGTTACTGTTCAATCTTAATTACGGTACTTGGAAAATATCAACGTTTTACTTATTCACGGCGCCCCTACTCAGTGGCTCATACATATGATCGATTCAGTCCGCAGCGACACCTCTCGCATGTAATTTCGAGTTCGTTCGAACCCCTGTCCAACAGCTGTAGTGATAATTAAACTTTATCGCCGTCATCGCCCGCTCTACCAATGCACTGCAGTTCTCTCAATATAGTATCTACTTGAGCACTGCAAAAATATCTAACATGGTTCATATAGTTCGCAATAGTTCAATGAAAATTTATAGTAATACTACTAAGAGATAGCAAAAACGCAATCAGCCTGATTGTGTCAGAAGGGTCCTAAGATCAAGTTCTTTTTTATTTACCTGTTGTATATGTTGAAGTCGTTAGGAACACTCGTGTAATCGGTGGGATTTCGGAAATCTATATCTATATCAATCGTCTATTTTCTACGGAAATATAACTCATTTTGTGCAGGTTGCACATTCGATTTGCTGGGTTGGAAGAAAATTACTCCTTACTGTTGTAATACTATTTCTTTATTAGTACTATTCCTTGAGAGGGCTTGATTCCGAATGAATTACACATTTTTTTTCTAAGTATCTTATGCTGTTGTACTTAATGGCCTCTACAGTTTCACCAGGTTTAGTGGCGAGCTCAAGTGGCTCCGCCTGAATTGGAAAGAGTGGGGAGGGGTACGAAGAACTGTCCGAATGTGCTTACTGAAAGATAGTCGTGAGTTTAAGGTAATACCCAGGTACTTGGTCTCATTGGATCAGTATATGAGTTTGTTGAACAGTTGAATGGGTCGCAGAGTGCGACCTTTCTTTTTAATTCGAAGCTGCCTCTTGTTAAAGCAGACAGCTGCGCTTTTGTCGTGGTTGATGGATATTTTCTATTTGCTGAACGATTCGCTCGGGGCGTTGGTTGCATCCTGTAGTTTCTTTCCTATGACTGGGAGATTGGGGTGGGTGTAATATAGAGCGGTGTCATCCGCGTATAAAGCCAGTTGCACCGTACGGGGCCGGGGAATATCGCTCGTGTAGAGCGTATAGAGGAAGAGGGGAGAGTGTGGAGCCTTGCGGAACTCCAACCCTTAAGGCGTGGGGAGGATCTTGATCCTTCTATTTTGATGCGGAAATGGCGGTTCGACAAGTAGTCTCGAATAATTGAAATGAGCCTGTCCGGCACCTTGAGAAGGTATAGCTTGTATAGTAAGCCATTGTGCTAGACTTTGTCGAAGGCCTTTGCCACGTCAAAAAAGAGAGCTCCCGTTGCTCTTGGCCTGATATGATCGAAGCCCGTTAGAATGTGCTCCGTGAAGCGGTGCACTTGTTGGGCGGCTGAGTGCCCGGGACGGAAACCGAACTGTTCGTCTGGTATGAGCTTATTTTATAATGCAAATGATTTGAGACGACTTGAGGGGGGGACGAATGATTTGGGGTGCATTGGCTCTCTAAACTGTCGGCCAAACATTTGGCCTCCTCCTGATCATGGAACGCGGGTGGTCGATTGTGTCTTATCAGAGGAGGCATTATCGCGATAGTTTCTGCTTTGAAAGTTCTCGCCAGCCGCCAGAAACACTGGTGGTCTAGATTGAGCTCTCTCGTCAGGGTGTCCCATGATTCCGAGCGTATCTCCTTTAGGCGGTTTTTTACTGCTCTAATGCTGCGGTTCATCTCGCGACGATTTTCAAGTGAGGGGTAGCGGGAAAACTTTCTGATTGAGGCATTTTTAAGGGTGATGAAGGCCCTAGCGTCCTCCGGGCGTTCGTATCTTCTGTCATTTGCGCGCTTAACTTCACGATATGACTTGTTAATAGAGGTTTGGATGTGAGAGGTGAAGGAGTGTACAGCGAGGTTTGTCTCCTCGGCTGTGTTTATGCACTCGGATATGTTAGTTAAGCTGTTGAATCTGTCTCGTCTAGGGCTTCGTCAAGATTGGACCAGTTTATGACCTTAGTGGTCTTAGTTGAGATAGTGTGTGTTGTGCCAAGGTACACTAACACAGGGCGGTGTTCAGATACTAATTTGTGGACGACGTCCATGTCTCTAACTGTTGAACAACTCGCGAGCCGCGATCTATATTTATCTCATCGTCCGCGAGTTCGATCTACGAACGCCAGGGCGGCGCCAATCACGCGGTCAGCCACGTGCCGCGAGACAGAGAAACGAGGGAGATAGCCATATATTTTTACAACTGATTTTTTGTATATATATCGCAACTTTTGTTCAATAAATCATTCATATCGCAACCTTCTGACAAGACTTGGAGTTACCACACCTCATCCAGCCAAAGCCTATTGACATACATCGGGATCAAATCCAGACTTTGAGTCACTACCAGTAATTCTAAATAAGAGAAATCTAATTTTACGAGACCTGGAATTTAAACCCAGGACCTCCCGGTCGGCAGCCACGCTTGCAACCATTCGACCAACGAGGCAGTCAAACGTTATCTAATGTTAGTAAAAAAATAATTCTTTAGATAGATTTAAAAAGTAGATCTTATAAATTACTAAACGTCTGCAATCCAATTCATGAAACTCGATATTATGAATCGTCGACAAACAATACCAAGCCTATGTTTGCCTGAAAAGGTAAGCAGAAGGGTGTCTGACGAGTCTATCAAATTTCATGACCGACGCTCAGATTTGTGCGTTGACGCGTAATGAAAGAATAAATTAGGTAAAAATCAAAAGGTCCCACTAATCGGTGTCTAGAAAGTAACGATGTTTGAGCCTATGAAATTGAATTTATGAGAGTTGGCAACACTAATTGTACTGACAGTTGACATTGACAACGTTTATTTGACGGTATTAGTATTTACTAAGCGATTTGCAATTATTGATTTGAATTCATTTTCGTCTTTACTATATATATTTCACGAACAAAACATTAATTTACGTTTAAGAAAAAAGTTAATCACGAAATTTGTGTATTGAAGTCCTGTCAAACTAGAAGATGCATAGAAGCTTACCACAAAACAAGGAAGCTTTATTAAAATCTTATACAACAAGATTAAAAGAAGACGTTAAAAGTATGCTAGAAAATTTTGAAGGTGAGTTGATCTAATTATTTGATTTTTTCTCAATTATAAAAATAGAGGAATACGATAATATGTCAGAACACCTAATTTCAACTACTTGTACTAGTATATTTGGGCATAAAAACTGCTCAAAGCCTACATCACATTAATTATTTATTATTTTCAATGCTATATTATATTCAAATCTTACATTGAATATATGTAACCAATTTCTCTTTGAAATGTCACCACTTTTACAGAAATCATTAAGTTGGCCAAGGGTGAAAATGAATCACAATTAAATAGAATGACACAGATAGAACAAGACACATTTGAAATGCAAGTACGAGCTGCCAACATAGGTTTGTCTATCCTTACCTTTTATCATTATCTTAATATCTTTAATTTTATGTATCAAATATGTGTGATCTAATAAGTACTAATTTACTGTTTCTCTATTTTTCAGTTAGAGCAGGTGAATCCCTCATGAAATTAGTATCAGACATTAAACAATATCTGATATTGAATGATTTTCCATCTGTCAATGAAGCCATTACTCAAAACTCCAAGTTATTTAGAACAAAGCAACAAGAATGTGATCAGAAGTTAATGTCCTTAAGAGATGACATAGCAGCCGACTTGTATGATTTAGAAGACGAATACTTTACTAGTATTTACAAGTAGATGATAGAATATTGCTTAATATAGAAATACAGTAATTACTAACAAGGTGTTATTTTAAATTATACCTTATTAAGAATCCATTGCCAGCTATCGTTCAAGATATGCACAAAGTATTAAGAGATGTTTGGTCCAATCGACTTCAGAAAGGTTTTAAGACAACCTTAATGGTAACTTATAAACTATAAAGTCAAAATAAAAGTTTCTTTTACTATTAAATTTAGTATGAATATCAATCAAAAATGACTAAATTATGTACAGCAAGAGGTATATGAAAACTGCTAATATACAATCTCATCAGTATGGTGATAATGACACGACTGGTATGCTAGTGTTGAGGTGCCTTTCAAATCATAAAATCTCACCAAAAAAAAATTGAAATTGTTGCTAAAAAAATCAAAGTTGTCAAACAAGTTCCTTATTTTTTTTGCTCATGTGGTATTTGCCACTGGATTTACACTATGATACTGCATGTAATAATAATAATATTGCAATTAAGAATAAGGTCTGTGAACACTGCTTTCTTTTTTAATTTTACTGTCATAATAATTAATCCTTGACTGTTTATATGTTCCTAACTTGTTTTTGATCTTATAATGGTTTATCAATTTTTTTTCAAGTTAAAATTCTAAACATACTTTTATGGAGAAAAATCCATGGATGTTGTGGTGTAAATTAGGGGAGGATATGTCCAGAATAGAATTATAAAGGCTGATGGATTGGTTTATATTATTGTAGTTCCACCCATTTATACAGTAATAGTTTATCAGTAATTTATTACTTCATACATGAAGGTATATTGTATTGAAGGTATGTTTTATAGGTATACTTATACAATAATATGACTGTATAATTTTCAGCATTAACCTATTCTACATCAATGCAAGCAATTTTGGTATTTACGGAAATGCAAATCAATAGTTACAGTTGAATTTTACAACCACAAATGAAAACCACTCAAAATTATTTTCCAATATTCATCTCATCTAGGCTATCTGACCATAGACTAGGTGGAATAGCCTGAAGTATGGTAATCAAATAATCAATAATTTTATGTTACATAAAATACATTATCATATTTTTAATACACCCAGACAAAATAAATACATGACACAAATGTTTGTCCTAGACGTGAAATTTAACCTGCAACCGCTGAACCATCAGTCAAGTTCATTAACTACTGAACTAATCATTGTTTTGGATTTGATGCAATGTGACAGTGTCAAGACAGGTTTTCTATGTAGTCACATAGTCTTCTATAGAACTATTCCAGACAGTTCTAGATGTTTCATAAGAATCATACACATAGGGTTACTCTTGTTTAACTGCCCTGTTACAGACATATTCTAAAAAAGTCATCTATCATATTCATATAGTCATCTATCATATAAAAAGTCATCTATCATATTAAAAGGAAGCAGGAAGCGAGAAATTTACATACAAAATCACAAACCATATTGAGTTCATCACTTCTTTGCTGATGTATTACTAAGAATTGCTTATTTATACTAGTCAATTTTTGGTATAAATAATAATTAAGTCTTTCGAAAGGTTTCTTCATGTGTATAATTATAATATATGTGATATGCACATAATTATAATCAACCCATTTATCACCTCACTATTGAAATATGGGTCTCCTCTCATATTAAGCAGGTAAGCCATAGTCTGCAACAGTGGCCATGTGCGGGTCGGCAGACTTCACACTCCTTGGATTTTTTTTATAAATTGTGTACAGGTTAACCCATAATGTTTTCCTTCACCATTAGAAAGTGGTATTTGAACTTAAAACACACTTTTGTAGAGGTGCACACCATGGATTTGAACCCAACACCCCCTGAGTGAGAGGCAGAGTTGTTAACCACTAGGCTATAACTGGTTTGATATGTATGCAAATCTTTAAATGTATCAAAGTGAAAACATCCAAATTATCTATATTTGTTTATTTTCAACACAGAAAATACAAACTACTTGAATCCCTCTTCACTGTCATTCACATAGCTGCAATACTTTTTATATGCCACAGTTGGACACAGATATATTCCCCACTTAAGACACTCATTTTGAATTAGTAACACAATGCAGTCAATGTATGACAGATTAAGGTCTCTATAATTAGAGTAGCATGTTCAAGTTACTTAGGCTCAAATAAATAATGTGGTCCATTGTTAGGATATTGCTTATTGGTGACAGGTCTTCCAAACTTGTAATCCTCCAGGTAGAAGAAGAGGGCCAATGACGAACCAACAACACCTAGGAACGACACCCATTGTTGCCATACAGGAATTATGGGTCTCATATTGGGATCATATCGATCTTCTCCATATATTTCGGCACTTGCATGAAACTAAAGAAAAGAATATTACTTTAAAAATGTGAACAAGAAAAAAATTATTTAACTTAAATAACAAATAACACTTACTGGTTCATTAAAATTTCTTTTTAAATCAGGATAGTCATAAGGGTAGTAAGGGTCTTTGGAATCCCCACCGATATCGGGCAGTTTTGGATAATCCCCATAGCACATTTCCTCTGGATATGGCTGGTACTCCTCTACAGTCAATCCATATTTCTTTGCTGCTGCAGCACGCTCTTCGGCAGTTCTCGGATAGGGACCAGGTTTGTATTGATAATTCCAATTTGAAAATGGTATGACGTAACAGCAACTGTGTTCCATAGGATGTTTACAATATAATTTTAAAAACCTCTTTAACGCTTACGGTTCCGTGTGGCGTTGGAAATTATTCCGATAGAGCTTTTTAAAGCTTTCGGATTCGATAATATGACTTTTTTGAGTAAAGCAGAAGCCATGTTTTAAATTTTGAACAATCGCATTGCCTCCGCTAACAACTTTGTAAAAGCTGACAGCTTGACAGTGACATGATACTTAGGGTGCGTTCCACTGTGCGTCCACGACGATCAAGCTCATGACCACAGTTTTTCCCGTTACAATTTTTGTGAGCGTTACTGGGTGCTTTCCATTGCATTTGCATTGCATTGCAGTGCGTTGCATTTTAATCGTTGTGGACGCTTAGTGGAACACACCCATAAGATAAAGTACTGTTTTTTATTCAGCTTGGAACCCTTTGCATTGATTCTTTAGAAAAATATTCAAGTATATATTGCGCTAATTGTAATAAAATCACAAAGTCAGTTGATAATAAAAACTGAGAGCCGATAGGGATTACTGAGGACCTGTTGATACAGTATTATATCATAATTAAGTATATTTTAAAACCTCTACAAAATTTATTAATTAGATATTACTTATTTTATTTGGAAGAACATTAATAATAGTATGTCATTTGCTAAATTTATTTACAAGTATATAACGTGTAAAGTTCCTTTCCAAACTACATTAGGATATCCCATGTAATGTATTTGTGAATTAAAAATAATGCACTGATCGTCAGGTTTTGATTCAAACTATGTTTATGTATCGATCACATATTTATATAAATGTTTATTATTTATATTATAAAAGGTTTCTATTAATCTTGTTAATTTCATATCATGTAAATAAACAATTACTTTAAATCGGCATAAATTATTAACGATTTATTGGAGTAAGTTTTAACTTAATTTTAAAACTCAACATTGTAATAAATTAAAAACTAAACTTGACGTATGGTTGACACGAATAAAATACGTCTTGAATGTGTTGGTTTCTGCTTTAATGTAAATCGTTGATGTTCTTTTAAATTTATCTATGGATAGTAATTGCAAGAAATTTTAAAGTAAAGTACGCCCATGATGGGTAACGAATCTTCCCATTTAAGTGGACTAGAAATAAAAGAAAAACCCATTGACACCACTGATTTTTGGTCGCACTATCAAGCCACTATTAACGATAGTTGTAGATATTTCAGTCTCAAAAGTGATGGTTCAGTGTCAGTTTTTAAAGGAGAGATAGTTTTAGGTCCTTTGTGGGCTTTGTCAACCCCTTTGGAAAAATTTTCTAATGTCAGTTGCCTAATTTAATAAAGCTTATTTTGTATTTTATTTTTGAGCCCTTTTTTACAGTAGGTGTGTTACAGAACCTCTTGAAATATCGTCACCCATGCATCGTGCGATACATATCAGCATGGCAGCAACGATCAACGTTTCATTTGGCAACAGAATATGTACAACCATTGGGACATGTCCTATCGTCACAAACTCCTCTGCAAATATGTATTGGACTCAATAATATTCTACAGGCCCTAGTATTTCTTCATGACCAGGTAATGATTAAAAATACTAAGTATAATTGTGTTAAAACTTACATTTTAATATACTGTTTGCCCTTGGCAATTTTTTTATTAAGGATTGTATAGTTTTTTAAAACAATTCATACATAAAATTCAAATTATTTATTTTTAATTTACAAATATATCTGTTCCAGGCCCACATGTCCCATAATAATGTTAGTATATCATGTATTTATGTGTCTGGTGATGGACAATGGAAACTTGGAGGCCTACAATATTTATGTCCATTTACTGAATTGAACACTGCATATCTGAAACACTCCCGAATTCACAGGTTTTACAAATACGACATTGTTATGTTAATTACTCAATTCTGTTATGCTTATCAAATCTATGCCTTTATTATATACAAATTAATAAGTGAAATGAAAAATGTTATCATGTTTTATTAACCAGTCATATGCAATGTGCTATATATATGCTAATATTACTTTAATATGTTTTTAGATATGATAAAGCTGTAGATCCAAATGAAGATTCATATGAATTAACATTGAAAGTTGACCAGTATGGCTTTGCAGTGTTAGTAGAGGATGTGTTCAAGGGAAGAAAAGATGGTATACCATGCATTAAAATTGTTAACATGTTTTCTGTTAGATCTTTGGTCCAACTCAGTCTTATATTTATGTCTAATTCTGTTTTTCAGATGAAGTGCCTCATTTAAAAGAATTTAAGAAATATTGTGTGGACTTTTTACAAAATCCTGATCCCACAAAGAGGCCCAACTTATCAGAAGTTCTTCAAAATAATTTCTTTAATCATGAATTTATTTCTGTATATAAGTTCCTTAACTTTTTACCTTTGAAGACAGAAGATGAAAAGTCACAATTCTTCAGTAATATTTTGGAAACTCTTAAATGTTATGATGAAGAAACTGTTGCTAAGCAATTGGGAGGTTTGCTTTTATCAAGGTTGACACTACTCGATCAGACTGCAAGAAAGAATGTGGTACCATTCATTTTGAAACCAAAAGATGGTAGATATATAGCATACTTATTTAATTTTTAAACTATCTATTTTGTTTTGTTTTAATTTTATTGCAATGTGGATATTTCAGAAAGACCACATATTGGTGAACAACATGCCTTTTTCACTTTAGGAGTATTTAAAGAGCATGTAAAGCCACGATTACTACAGTTATTTGGAGTACGAGATAGTCAAATAAGAATGTTGTTATTGACCCACTTCACAAAATTCATACATGTATTTTCTCACGAGGAGCTATCACAACATATTTTGCCAGAGGTTTGTCTATTATCATTCCTTATTGCAAACAATAGATAAGCATGAAAAATAGTAACATCTTGGCTGTAATGCCCCTAGGGCTAAGCAGAATAATCAAGTATACTCCCAAGTTTCACCAGTGACATTTACATCCCACATGAAATCTTATAGTAAGCCTATTATCGTACTTGGGGCACAAAGCTAGCCTTTACTAGAAATTACTAGAAAATCTAAGTTACAAAAATCTTATAGTATCCAATCTGGGATTTGAACCCAGGACCTCCCGATTGGCACACTTGCAACCACTCGACCAATGGGGTAGTTTTATATTTATATGTATTTAATATTTTGTTTTAGCTGCTTCTAGGTATAAAAGATACAGATGACAACTTAGTGGCTTCAACATTAATTTGTTTGAGTGAGTTGGTTCCTATATTAGGAGCAGACACTGTTGTTGGAGGTAAACGGTCCAAGCTTTTCACTGATGGAAGGCCAAATTCAAAATCCAATATATCTGTTTTAACTAACATTCCTAACAAGCAGTTCTTTATATTGAATAAATCGCTAAGCCAGTTCCATTGTTCTGAAGAAACATCAGATCAAGATACTAATTCATCAGCTTTTGAACAACAACTGCCATTAAATGAAAGGCCTTCACCAGTAGGAGGCGAAAGTGTAGACAATGAAAGTGCAACAGTTACATTATACAATGATAAGAGAGAATTTGTAGTTGAAGAGGAAGATTGGGAAGACTGGGACACCAATAATCGACAATTAGAAGAAATTAAATTGTATAGAACCAATAGCACTGAGAAAATAATAGTGAAAAATGAGATTGAAATTGATAATAAATATGTGGTGAATAGTACATTGAATTGCAATAGTTCAACAGACAAAGAAAAACCTCCAATAAAATCAACACTCCTACAAAAAGCTGCAATGGAAGCAAAAAAGAATATTGTTGATATTTCGGAATTGGACATAAAAAATCAGAAAATAGACTATATGAAGAACAGTGCGGATGAGTTTGATTTCTTTGCTGATATGATGCCCGTTATAGAAAAGCAAGAGATTGTCAAAGTTGAAACTAACAAGAACCAAGATTTTGTCAGTAAGTTGAGATTTGTACCTGAAGATGATTTAGACGAAAATGAAGGTTGGGGCGACAGCTGGAATGAGTGAGTTGTGAGAGAAATAATCTAAATAATTTAGTTATTTGTATCTTTATTTCATATTGAAAAAATCTACAATTGAGTATTTATTCAATATAATGAATGTAAATAAAGTCATAGCCACTAATAAAAACCTGCTAACAAAGGAAGCAGTGTAAAGGGTTGGTTTAAAATTAACCATAATTATCTATTACCAAGGCATTGTGTTTTAGAATTAAAAATATCTAAAATTCAACACCAAAGTATACTTCACATATATCATATTACCAGTGAGTTTAATCTGAGTGCAAAGTTATGGGATCAATCTCCGAGATGCAAACTCACAACCACACAATTTAAGACACATTGTAATCTTGAAACACAGCCCAAGGTATATATGTTCTATACTAAAAAGAAATTGATGGCTTTGCCAAATAAATATTTGATATTTGTTTCAATCATATGCATTGTTTTATTTATATTTGATAACCCTAAATACAGGAGTATTTTTGTTCTTACACACTAAGGAGTAAATTAAGTACAAGTTGACATATTTCAAAGTTAGATCCTATACAATGGCAAAACATTAAGTCATCATCATCATCATCAGCCTACTTCCGTCCACTGCTGGACAAAGGCCTCCAATGCATGCCACTGATCTCGTTCTTGAGCTCTTCACATCCAACCACTGCAAGCCACTTTGTGTCACTCTGTCACTCCACCTAACTTGGGGGCGTCCTATGCTAAGTTAACATTAAGTCATTAGTATAGAAAATTGCTAATTGAGTATAATACATGGAGAATTATAACTAGATCTGACTAGATGAAAATAAGTTCAAAAATTACTCTAAACAATTAAAAAGAGTAATAATATATTCTTTGGCATCCAGTGGATACATTATTGAACAAAAGTAAATATAAAAATAATCACAGGAATGACAATCATATTGCATACAGAAAGCACTTTGCAACAACAAATGTATTAAAGTAATTTTAAGGGGCATCCACAATCAATGAAGATACAATTTGGATGTTAATATTACTTGACTATCCAACTTTTCAACATAACATCACACTCATAATAATTTTCCGTCACAAGATATTGAGTCACCTGGGCATTCATTTATAAGTAGGAGCAGAAAACGGGGTAAAAAAAATATGCTTAATATTCTCTGCTTGTATGCTAATATGTATTTCATATACATCATTACTATTATTGGAGTTCAAAAAAAGTAACATCAACGATTTTTCTCAAAAATCTGTTTTCATTAATAATAACTCCTGAACTAGTTTCATCCTATTGCTGGTAACGAGTTTGTTGGTGTCTTCTGCATACAGATTGGATCAGGTCCAAGTCGAGGTTTTTGATATAGGTTCTTTGCCAGATGCCTACAAAAAGTTAACTGGATTTTTAAACAGCTACTTTTATTTGTCTGGCCAGATCTTTCGAACTCTCGTTATAAACATCTATCATTTGCTGTCGTGCCATTTCCGAGAGTGCCTCCAAATCACTGCGAGTCATGCCCTTGGTGGGAATAGGAGGCAATGTTGTTATGATAACTTTTCCTGGAAGAAAATTTAGTAACATTTATAGATAGAATGAATATTTAAATAGAACGTTCATAAGAAAATATCAGGCAAATAGCAAGTTGTGCAACCATTGCTGTGGTCTGATCTGCAGTACAAAAAAAACCGAATTATAGTATAAAATGGTTCCCAAACGTATGAGGAGTTTTACAAATGAGAGGTTCATGTCAAAATTCATGTCTGTCGTGACCTATTGACAATTCTGTATTTAGTTTCTTCTGACTTTTGTGTGTATCAGGTTCATAAATATGGAACGATTGCAATAAAATGCAATGGAATTAACCATTGTGATCAATGGATTGAAAAAGAAGACATATAACAATCTTATATGTATACATTTCATTACTATTTGGATAAAACAATTACATGCAGTTAAAAAATATGTTATGTTAAAATAATATAACAATTATTTATGGATGTAAGGGAGCACACTTCCACCTTAGTGCTCCCAACCAAGCTCACCTACACGTGGTGCATCCAGCTGGTTAGCAAACAAGACTCTGGCGACCGACTAATGGCGATATAACCATGCGACCAAGCTTAGCTGAATGCCACAGGCCGGTGACGGACAGCAGCATCACCGGTGCGAGGAACTAAGTCCTGGGATCACCAACCCGCCGGCCCAGTGTGGTGATTACGGGCAAAAACAATCAATGGCTCAAACCACCGTACGACGGTCCCCAGTTCCCGGTCGCCCTGCTTTTATGTACTTTAAGAGATGGAGACCAACCATCCCAAGGCGGAGTTGGGTTTTTAGTCCACAAGGACCTCTGTGGGTAGCGTACCTTGTAATCCAGCTCACCAAGAGTCCTTGAGATAGAGCTTACTTGAGATATACTTGATAGATACTTGAGATATACTTGAGAGATACTTGAGAGATACTTGAGAGATACTTGAGATATAGCCTCAAGGTCATCCAAGTGTACGCACCGACTTCGACACAGTCGGATGATGAAGTGGAGGAGATGTAGGAGGACATCTCCAAGGCCTTACATACCACTCAAAAGGCCCACTACAATGTTGCCATGGGGGACTTTCAACGCCAAAGTGGGAGTACATATTAGCGGCAAATCGGTAGTAGGACAGGACGGATTTGGAATCAGAAATCATGGGGGGCAAATGCTCGTCAACTTCCTAGAGAAAGAGGGGCTGTTCTTAATGAACTCCTTCTTTAAGAAACAGCCCTAACGGGAGTGGATGTGACGTAGCCCCGATATTATGACTAGCAACGAGATAGAATTCATTATGACGGACAAGAGGCGAATATTTAGAGATGTCTCTGTGATCACTGGGTTTAATACCGGAAGTGATCACCGACTTGTACTAGGCACTCTAAATACGTACTTAACATCACGCCTGTAATCCCAGAAGGGGTAGGCAGAGGAGTGTAGTACACCCCCACGTTTCACCAGTTGTTTAAGTCCCACAATGGAATAGATGGTGAGCCTATTGCCATACACCGGGCACACATTCAGACTCCGAGTCACTACTAGAAATTCTAAATTAGAAAAAACGAATTGTACCCGACCCAGGATTTGAACCCAGGACCTCCCAATCGGCAGTCGCGCTTGCAACCACTCGACCAATGAAGCAGTCAAAATATTGAGTATAAGTCGAGGCACTCTAAATATTGACTATAAGGCCGAGCGCGTCCGTCTTATAAAGTCTACGCTCCGACCAAATCTGTTCCAAACCGTGGCTGGGTCTGAAGCATTCCAGATAAAACTGAGAACCGGTTCGCTACCTTGGAAACCACA
>DWEC01000566.1:0-16352 GCA_018245735.1 Microceris miodesmiata
ACTATGTCCAGCAGTGGACTAAGATAGGCTGATGATGATGATGATGATGATGATGATGATTCAAAAACACTTGCGCGACGCTAAATTCCCTTAGGTTTGGATACCGATAATTCTAGAGCTTATATACCATCTTCCTGTCTAGTTTTTGGAATTCGAAACACCGAAAATTCAACCCAGTCAACAAATGGATTATACCGATTTAAAAATACCTAACGAAATAGCAATTTCAATTATTTTTCCTATATTTTAATATTATATAAACTTGAAGAGAATTCACGAAAATGTCTTTTTAATTGATATAAATATTTTTTTTAAGAGTACAGACAATTGTATCAGATACAATACTATGATGAACCGTCTTCCAAGGTGATGGTGGAGTACAATCCTCGCAGTATAATGCACTTCCACGATCGAGCTTTCAGCGCAAACGGACAGGCCACTATAATACCTCTGGTATGAACTTTTATAGTAATCGTTATTGTATATTTGTATTCAGTTCATTGTATTTAAGTTTCGATTACTGCTTATTTAAATAGTGAAAAATGGGCTCCTAATTGAAACATCTTGAGAGGTTCATGCTTGATACTGGTAACGAGCAGGCCACAGGTATACATACTTTCAGCTTAATGTCATATTTTTAAAACTTATCCTCGACCGCCGCCCGCTGCAGCTACTTGTGCTACGTACGCGTGTACTATACTTCTCTGCCTACTTCATCGGGAATTACTGATGACGTTACGTTTCTTAAAATTTAATCGATTCATATATATATTGATTGTTTAGAATTTTTTCTGTCTAATTAGGTACCTGGATTGATAATAAGTCCGTCAACCGTTTTGTCCGAACTGGACAAGTTGAGACTACGACTTCTTTTCGATCACGAATGTAACAAGAGGAAAGTCGAGGACCTGATGGACACGTGCAAGACAATACTGATTAATAATACCAAGGTACAGTGATACCATGTGAATGATGAAGTACTGAATATCGTGCAGTCTCCACACGGTCGGTTCTTCGATAATTATTACTATAATGGCACAGATGATACCAATGGCACTACTGCTGCAATTTATTAATACTTTTGAATGTTTTAACGAAGACTAAATACAGACCTAAACATGTCTTCAAAGCGTTTGTTTCAATCCCGCACGCTAGGTTAATTAAAGTTCGAATATTTGTATTATTTAGTCCCATTTCAATTTATTAAATATTTTGACAACGAAATGTATTACATAATAAAACATAAATCTTGTGGCATACCACCCGACTGGGACTGTTCCACTGAGCCCAAAGACGCCATTTCATGTTGCAACATCAGCTTAAAGTTAGCAGACCTTGAAAGTTCCAACGAAACAACTGTATACCAAATTTAAAATCAATCGGATCTGTGTATGAAATAACCTACTGGTGATCAAACATCGGAACAAATGTTCACAAATTGTACATAACACCCATCTCGCTCACGTCAACTTCCAAACAAAAACAACCGCATCAGAATCGGTCCATTCGCTCGACATTCATTCATTCATTCATTCGCTCTGGCGACACACGTCGCCAGACACGTCACATTTGTAACACCCCTCTCTTCGAGTCGGCCGTTAACGCCATGCTAGGCAATGAAAGCTCTGATACCAGTCAATGAAACAAGAATTTTGTTTTCTTCACTTAAGTAAAATGTATCCGTTAATTAATATATGAATAACTTTTTAAATAATTACGAACTTGGGAGGAGTAAAAGAAAAATGTTTGACGTGTTCTTCTTTCTATTATTCATATTAACAATCTACGAGTATCTAACCAAACCGTACTCCATTGCCGACGCATGCGCACATTTTTAGGAAAATCCTACAATTTGATTGTTGGATTGTGCACGAATGTTCCTACTTCCTACTATAATATGTGTCCTTGTGCCGACTGTGTGAACGTTAGAATATTAACCGCATATTTTGTTATCAAAGGGACATCACCTATTAAAGAACAACAATAAAACACAACGCCAATGAAAACATATTTAATGACATGACGATTTCACAAAAATAATTATTTCTTATACTTCATGCCTAACTAGTAGTAGCATA
This sequence comes from Microceris miodesmiata, assembly GCA_018245735.1. Classification (NCBI taxonomy): domain Eukaryota; kingdom Metazoa; phylum Arthropoda; class Insecta; order Lepidoptera; family Hesperiidae; genus Microceris; species Microceris miodesmiata. The sequence continues at coordinate 2,079 of DWEC01000566.1, forward strand.
GATAACATTGATTATTATATTCATACGACGAGACACTGATGACACAATGATACCACCAATTGTAAACATTGTTATTAACGTAACTGTCGGGAGTGGTACCGACTTATTCGGCCGTGCCCACTGTCGCGACGAGCACTGCTCTCGAATGTTCTAAATGTCATTTTGCACAATTAGGTAACACGGCGAAATTTAACATTGCAACACTTTCTTAAGGAAGATTCAAATTATTTTCAAGTAAACTTTACATCATTAAAAGAAAGGAATATATCATTGAATATATTGCTACAACCGGCCATCTGAATCGTAACTAACAGTTTTTAAATCCTGAAGTTGCATCTACACACAACGATTCATTTTGCAGTTTGGTGGATTGAACACTTCGCCTGCGACATACATATATAACAATTACTTATAGTAAATTGCAAAATGAAATACATACATACGTCGCTCTACAAATTTATGGAGAGTTTTTTTAAGAAACATTCATTTCGTATTTCCGTTTTGATTTCCTATGCATCTACCTAATGTAGGAATGAGAAGGTAACATAAGATGATTTATACTGTTATAAGAAGGTTTCTAAACTGGCGGTATCGCAGGAGAGCTACGAACGTGCGCATGTGGACACTACCCCCGAACAACACTGCACCGCTTCAATTAGTCCGGTAAACCATCTCAGTCATCTCCTGCAGCGAATTCTTTGCGTAAGCAATTAAAAATATAGGAAAACGTATTTTAAACAATTATAATAAAAAGGATTGTTTTTGTATTTATGAAAACAAATGTTATAATTGTTATATACGACGACGAGAGACAATAGTTTCTAAATACATTATGTATTTCAACATAATACCTACTATATCCTAAATATTCTCGAGGCCGAAGCAGATAGAATGCTCGAGAACCTGTGACATGTACACGAAGTACAAAGTGATAAACTCTACAAGGACACTGCAATGGAATCCAAATTTCTGTTAAACTCTATACGATGACAACATACTAGCAATATTTTTAAAGATACTTCGATGCAAAAAACGAATTAGCAAAATGACAAATCAAGAAAATAAACCGCTAACGAAGTACCTCAAATAGTCCGGTTTTTAAATTGTAATTTTGTAATCAGAGCGAACGGACCTGACTCGCTCGCCAACTAGACGAAAGGTAAAAGATCGAAAGTCAAATAAAAAAGATATCGTAGCGAGAAAAAAATTAAGGTTTACACGTTCAACCCCGTCCCCGGTGCGCTCCTCGCAATTGGAATGCAATAATTAAAAGATAACAAATTTTATACAATTCTTACCTATACAAGTTATACATACAAACATCTATTACGAATACATTTATTGAAATACTTCTACGGTTTAAATTTACATACATGAGTTTCGTTACTACCTTTGACACCGCGACGTGTTTATAACACTGTTCTACGTAGCTTGGCTCCTCCGCACGGACGCGGGTCCGCCTCGTGCCGACATTCCAGTAAATAAGAATTAGTTTAAGCGTATATCCATCACATAACATTTGAATAAAGCACGAAACATCGAGGAAGCCTTAAGACAACATTACAGAATACACAGATAGCTCCACAAGTAAAGATAATACAAGAATATAGCGGACATTATTGTACAGTGTAAATAAATCTTTGTATCGCAACACTAGGACAGCATTACGATCGTCCACGCATGGGGCAAATTGTAATATATAATAAATGTCAGGTACAATATTTTGTTGCATCAAATAATTATATTTCTGATTTTTTTATGGTTAAAACTTCATACCTAAAGGAAGTCCCTCTTTATGAGCCTCTCCTGATGCAATCTGGTGGTAATTTCACAACGGATCTGATTCTCGGCTGTTCCCAAACGGTTAGTAACCGATTTGCTTGACATTGCATTGAAGTGACTCCAACTTTTCATTTAGTACTTCTATTTACATAACATGACGGCTGTGTTTCGGCGAATGGGCACAAAGAGGCACTCCTCACCCTGCCCATTGGTGCGTACTACACTTAGTAGGTACGCACCAACAATTCTTTTATTTTGTGTTAAGTTCTAAACGTATTGATATAGTAACACAGATCAACAAATCCCGATTGAAGAACGTGGTGACGCGCTCCACACAGAGATGTATACTTGTGCACGTGCGACGTTGTATCAGAACTGGTGGGGTCTTTGGAGGTCAGTCGACTGCAGCACGACGTCGATAACGAAGCACTTCACCGTATAGTATTGGAATGTTTTAATTATTCCTTTAGTGTTACCAAACGTATTTACACACAAGTTGCTGGTTCAGTAGATACAACTACACAAACAAAACTACTAAGTATTGTAACTACCAATAATATTTCCAAATTCAAAAAATTTTATCCGCCTTTTAATAACGACCATTTTTTATCATAGGATAAGTATGTATATATATTGGTACTTACGAGTAACTTTTTTTCTTTCTATTAAAAATACTTATGTTCAATCTACAATGTTACCACAGTTTACTCGTATATACCTAGAACTAATTCCGGTAAGTACTTAGAATTTGACAAACAAACATAATGGTCACTTCCGGGGATTTATTTAGCATTTATTATAGATGATATTATAATAACATAATAATATTGATGAATAATATAATCTATGATAATGATGGCGATGACAGATGATATTATTTTGCTTCACCGTGCAGACGATCCGCCGCAGATTTGTGTAACTCGTCATAGACTGATCGAAATATATTTAAACGTGGGGTTAACATGTGTTTAAGTCAGAGTTACAATATTCATATTTAAACATAGTCATTAACTTCAACTGCACACGCTTTAAACTCAAAATTACCTGTTAATTTTAGAAACGCGAATGATTACGACAGTCCAAGTGTGACAATTTAAATATTTCCTCATTACTAAAACGGGGAATCCCTGAAAAGTTATTCGTATATAAGCAGAAACAGAGACAGATTGTCTCTGTGAATTTTAGTCCACAAAACTTACCTAATCAAAATTTGTTGATAATAACTTTACTTAAGGGCGATAACAAATTATTAAAAAAAAATGGTAGGTAAATCCCCTCCTTTAGTGCAGGATTGATTTAATGAATATTGCGAAATTCTAAGTATCCGCTTTAATATAGCGTTATATTAAACATTTACAATATTCCATATCATACGTGTATAAGTGATATTATATGTATTGTTACTAGAATTTTCTACTACGTACGAGTACTCACTACTTTTTGACATTTAGTCTCGTCTAATAAAGTGTTAGCACTAGGATTTCTCGTTACGCTGTATAAGTAGACATTTTAAAGATAAAAATTTGTAAACTACTATTAAAATATTTTCTCGATAGATATTATTATTATTATTAGAGGTAAATAATTGATAATTTTATAAGTTCGCAGAGGTCAGGCTTTGTTCCAATCGTGGTGAATGTACTTCAGAGAAATAATAATGATACTAAATCTGCTTTTATCCAATAAAGTATTTCGTGAACACCACGTACCGCGGTAATGCGCCCGGCCGACACCAGATGTCGCCTTCACTTGACTCAACCTAAAAATACATCGCTAGGCACCTGCCTTTATGCAAATCGATAATAAATGCAAAACGGCGCGGAATAATATGTTAGTAAATAAATTAGAATATATATAGTATAATAAAAATTGCTTATTTTCCTAATGGCTGAAAAACAAAACGCGGTAAAGATTAGTTAATAATTTCTCACTTCATATACCAAGAAATAATTTCGATGTGTTCTTGAACTCGTATTTAGGCTTTCAAAAATGTCTCCAACAGACTAAAGCAAAAGCAATCATTTAACTTTCACGAACCAATATATTTAAATTATTTACTATATTTGAATATTTTTTAATTTTATGCAACCACTTGAACAGACAATAATTTGTTTTAAGTCCAATAGTACTGTTCAGTGATTACGTTACGATGTGATTTTTATATAAACAATAAGGAATATTAAATATAAAATATCCAAAGATGACAATACGCAGCTGACAGTTGCGTGATTAACAACGAACCACTGTCCCGACGAACTTCTCATTCACGCACCCAGCCGCCAGCGGCTATCCAGCTCGCTCTACTTGTACAATACACTCTTTTATTTTACCATCAAACTTGATCTTTCAGTCATTCATTTGTCCATCACACTGTGACGCATATTCGTGGTTCGAAGGAGCGATTGCCGCCGTCATTGCTTTTGGATAATATGCAGCGACCTTCGTTCGTCAACATTCCACACTCGACAGATAGTCCAATACCGAGAGGTACAGTGGCGCCACCTACATACAGCCGCACACCGCACTACCCGCTCGTACAACAAGTTACACTTTCAACCTAACAAAAGCAATACACCCGTTATTATAAAAATATTATACATAATCTCTTTCAAATTACATCGAAAGCATAAAGATATATTTGTATATATAATATATGTAAGTACACGTTAGAATAGTGTGTATAACCCGTGAATTGGTAGACATCAAATAATGTATATTAAATAACTGTTCTCATAAATACGCGTGAGCTACGAATCAGTACAAATTAAGTTATCGTACGCCCAGTTCACGTTCCTTCAACGAATAATATTTATAAATATTATATTTCCGATTTTTGTACGACCTCTTTAATAATCTAAGATACTCTTATTATTTTATAATCGACTAGATATAATATATGAAGAAAATACATTTTTGTTAGTAGCGTCAACAGCTTCAAATGTTCGTTCGTTTGTTCTTATGTTCTCATTCATTTGTTCTCGATTAACGTTTGTACTTGGAGCACTAGGTCTCTAGCTAAAGATAGTACGGCGGACGCGTCGTGTCGCTCGGCCATTTCTGAAATAAAAAGTAGCCATACTATTATATAACTCACAGGGAAAACAGCACGCATTAGGTAAAAACTATATGATGGCGCTAACATAACGAAGAGAATAGAAACGTGAAAGCAGAAGGTGAAGTGTAATTAAAATTGACTTTATATAACAAACATTGAGTCAACAAATGTAAAAAAGGCAAGGAACGTAGAAATAGAATAAAGACAATATGTAAAAAATACGGGTGGTCGTAATGTTACTGAAACAGCTCATAAGGAGAGTGGGCCTCCTGCGAATAGCTCACTGAACGGTGCGCACAGGCCACTCTACCTCTGCACTCATAAAACTCACACAATTCCCAAAACGGTATGACAATGTCGTTAATAAAGTACGTCATACAGAATTCCTGAAAACTAACAGAAACCACAACCAATACTGAACTAATAAACTAAGAAAGTGTTCTTGCAATTATTCTTTTTTTTTCCAATAACGTATTGTTATCAGCGCTGTACTAGTTCCGACTAGTATAGCTATATTAACAGTCATCCTTAAATAAAGTACGAATTCATACGAAATGTGTGTGTACCCAGATTCCAATGAAAACGATTAAACTTCTAGGAACAATTGGCTTACCGTTGAAGAATTTGATGATATCGGTAAAGTCCATAGTGTTGGCCAGTATGACGTCACGGTACGTCTCCAACAAGGCGAGCGCGATGAACAGCACCATGTGCTCTGAAGCTACAAACCTCGCCGCCCATATCAACTCCCATGCGGAGAAAACCTTCAGAGAACCACAAATAATCATTAACGAACATATAGTCAGCTGTTCGAAACTTTATATAAGTGAAATAAAAGGCGTTTTAAAAATGCGTAAATATGTACGTCATTAACAAATTAGTTTTGAAACAATATACTGAATCGGAACTCGTTCTGTCTTTTTAACAATACTTAGGAAATACGTAGACAATATGTTTGTCTTGCAGATGCGCAATGAGCAAGCGGGTAATGTACGCTATGTACGCTAAACTAACCATGAAACATTTTGAATGATCGCGAGTGGAACGATAAAATACTTCTAGTTTTCCATAGAGTTGGCAGTATTACTTGTTGTTTAATGAACTCGTATTTCTTTAGGTATGTCTTGGAATAAGACCAAAAGTTCGCAGGTGATTTCAGATCCAAAAGACAATTTAAAGGTAATAAACTAATAACGACAATATTAGGATAATAATGTCAATGAACCGCCACGTATACTTACATCCTGATATAGTAATTCCCTCTTGAAGTCCAGCAGGAACCAACGGTAGCAGAAATAAAAATGAGTGTAGTCTCCGTGCGCGTGCATCAGCTCATACAACTCGCAGTCCAGAATTTGTATTAGGGATCTGGGAGAAAAAATTGTTGTGGTTTAATTTGACATTCTAAATAACGCGAACATACAGAGACATCTGAGTGTCACTTGGGAGATCAATGAATACGTATACATACATTGCATCAAGTACATTGTTTATTAGAAAACGTACAAGCTGCTCATTTCTAGTCATCGTTCTCGCAACATGTGTTTGTTACATAGAGAAATAAAGAAGGGAGTCCTCAAAAGGCACCATGTACCTTGAGAGAGATACAGGTTATAAGGGCTACGGACTAAACTAAGATACTCTCGATGGTGCCATTGCTACCATTATCTAGTTCCAAAAGTACGCAATGGCCCGGGAGAGACAGCAAGTTAAAAGGTCGTCGGTGGTTTTACTGGTATGTAGTTGTGTGTGGGTGTGTTGGAGTGTGGTGTGCGAGAGAGAGCTGCCTCATGTCGGCGAAGTGCGCGTCCATGGCGTGGCCGGAGGGGAAGTTGTCGCGCGCGCGCGCCATCAGCCGCGCGAACAGCGCGTGCGCCGCCGCCTCCTCGCGCACCGTCACCAGCAGCGGCGCCGCCAGGTCGCACATGCCCTGCATGTACCCCGTCTCCAGGTGCTCCCACACGTATCTACCGACACACATTATCACCATCCGAATTCGAAACCTAAACGGAATTGCCGACTTATTCAAAAAAATTTGTAATATGTAGTCGGAAAGCAAGAAGACTCAACATAATGAAATACCACTTGTCATCTTATATTCGTCGACATTAGTCTTATAATCATCTCTTTTATTATCATACGCTCTGATGAAGTAACTTCTAAGCCGCTGGCTTACAAAAGGTAATTACCGAACAACACATCGGTAACGACTTACGTGCACATGATATTCCTCAATTTGTCCAAGTTTTCATCGTTGAAGAACGGATAGTTTCTGTCGCACCTCTGCACGTCCTTCTCGATACGATGCAGATTTAAAGCGAAGCTCTCTACCAGCTCATTCTAAAAAACAATTGTACATAATACCCATCAGACTTTTAATAATTGTACACTAATCTACTTAACGACTTTAGTAGCGCACACAACTGATCACAAGCGGATCTTTCTGCAGATCTGCTAATCTCAAACAGGGCTAAAATATAATACTATGAATATAAATAATAAAGTTTTAGAAAAATTACCGTTCCTAAGGACCCCGGATGGGTGGAAACTGATTTATAGGTTTCCAATGTAATTAAAAGATGCGTAATGATAATAAGCAGAATCGACTGACTCGATCGAATGACTTAATGTGTCGTTTGAAACATGGAAGCGTTCGTGAAAATTTGCCATTAAGTGTCATCGAGTAGTCAATTACGGCCGGTCCTCCTTAACTTAACAAATTCTTTTCGATCAACAACTGCATCATATCCAGCAAGATTTGAACTAACGAATAAAGTATGACTAAAGACAAACCCTTCTAGCATTTTTCTAGAACATCAAAAACTTTGTAAACGTTTACATAATGCGCTCATGGAAGTCAATATAATAATTTCGCTTAAAAGCTTACAGAGTAGACCCCTCCGTTGGAGCTGGCGGGTGAGACGCAGGTGGAGCGCGTTTCGGGCCGCGCGTCGCTCGGCTCCAGCGTGTCGAACGACGCGCCGCCCGACTGCGACTCCTCGCGGACCACGCCCAGCGGGCTGCGGGCTGGGCTCACATTTGCTGGAAAATATAACGTCCAGAGGATTTGCTTTTTGACTATAATAAGTTACGATGTGCTTCAAGTCGGTAAAATCTGATTTACAGTTGCCAGATTAAAAACGCTATTTAGATATAATGATAGCTACCAGATGTATCAGTTTTATTCACTTAAGTTAATACCAGTTTTGAATGTATGGTAATTATGTTTAAGAATTGTATGACTACTCATATTTGGAGAATTAACAATTTATTCGACAACAATGAGATTTGCTTCTATCGCAATATTTTAACGGTTACCAATTTTAAATCTTTAAAAGGAAGAAAAGTTGTTTCCTAGTAGGAATTAAAAAATCTCACCAGTGGTTCCACCGGAAGCGGGAGATCCAGATGGCGCCAAGTCCACCGACGGGTTCGTTATAATCACGCTCGTGTGTTGCTGACGGGCGACAGGCGGATTGCTATTTACTTCGTTCGGATCGTCGGTTTTCGTATCATTACCATTCAAATTTGCATTAGCACTATCAATACTACACAGTAGGCCTCTTCCTTCACCCTTCTGTACTATACCTTCCGCTAACCTTTTAATTTCAGCTATGCTCTCTCGTCTTAAGTCTGGATTTTCTATAACACTTTTACAATAAATCTCGTCATCGTCGTCGTCTAAATCCTTCAAGCTGTCTAAATCTACATGATCCCTACTATCACTTGTCTCAGTCTCTCCGTTGACTTCAGTGTCATCTTTTGTTTTTCCTTCAGAGTCCATTTCTATATTTTCCACTTCATCTATGCTTGGCGCTCGGGAAAGAACTGGCTTCGCGTCAAGTTTCTTCTGATCGGTCTCGCTAGGTTCTGGTGAGACAATTGGTGGATTGTCAGATATTACGCTGCAGTCGTCTTCAAATACCTGAAAAATGAAATAATGTTTAGTAATTAGACCATTAACACGTTTTCTGATATATACTTTATGATTATATGTATATACCTCAGTTTCAATAACCTCTGGTCTTGATCTTCCCGAGGCCTCTGTTAGGCGAGCGATAGAGGCTGCAGTGGCCTCACGATCCTTTTGCCGAACTATTGCTTCCACGCACAGCCACTCGGACATTGTCGTTTCGTACTGACGTCTGTATGCTGCGTCCTGTTCGCATCTTTCTTCCGCCGTTGAGCCAAATCTGAAATATAAATTGGAATTAGTTTTAAATAAGATAATATAACACGTTTTTCATAAAGAACTCCGTTAATCACTGTGTAGGTTGTCCTAAGTACTGAAACAATAGCTTTATTTAATTCTATTTAAACTGGGCTTATTTTTGCCTGATTACATTTTTCTTTACACATTAGAAACTATATGAAGATATTTACGATTTAACTAATCTAAAGTTTAATTATAACCAAGCACCGAAGCCTATTCAACGTCACTAACAAGACGTTCACATATCGCCAGAAGAAAAGTCCTTGATAACGAGCAACAACGAAGCGTGATTAATCCATTATTTTTAAGGCTTATCATACATAAATATATCAATAATAACAATAATATTTATTGTAAGGTGAGCTTGAAATGATCTTATAAAATGATGTCATCAATAAATCTCACGTATAATATCCCAGCAGATACGGCCACACCTCCCGCCTGATCTCATGTTGTATGCCGCTGTAGTACACCAGCCTGTATACTTCGTCCTTGTCGTTCACCGCCCCTCGCTCGTCTGTCATGGCTCTCCAAATTTCTTCCGTTAGACCGTCTTCTGTGCCCTCTGGTGATCATATTCATTCAATTTCACATATGAGGTACTTTATGAGCATTGAAGGACGTATAAGAAAATCTACATGGTGAAGCAGATTAGTAAACATTTAAAATTTTTGTCTCGTAAGACTTTTATCAGCAGATTTCTTGTTAGAAATCTCTACTCCATACCAGAGGACGTAAGTTTAATCTAGTTGAACTTTAATTTGAATATAACCACAATCATTAGCTTGAATTAATGACAACACAACGCATACCTCTAGGCACAATATTAGGATGCACGAGGCCACTGAGGTGTGTCCGTACGGTGGACAAGTGGCGGCAGTAGGCGAGCCAGCCGTAGAAGGCGCGGGAGATGATCTGTCGCCGCATCGTGCTGCACACCAGCTCGATTGACGCCGACTGTACAAGTGAGTTAACACATCAATACAAATGATTAAATGGTTAGTATCTTTGTCGATATAATTGCTATCTGAAATATGCTTCTTATTATATATGACACCAAGTTTTATAAGTCCTTTTATAAGTGGATAACATATGTGACTTGCTTTCTAAAAACATATACCAAGAAATCTAAAGTATGTGGAAGATGCAATTCAATTTCAATGATTGCAATTAATACCTGTTCGACAAGCGGGTGCGGTGTGGGTGCGACAGGCGGGTGTCCGTTGAGGCCAGCCGAAGGCGGGCAGTCGACGGACATGGTGGAGGAGTCCGACGAGGTGGTGGACGTAGAGGCGAGCGGGCGACGCGGGGTGCGCGGAGGAGACGCCACCACGCGCTCCAAGAGGGAATGACGCATCGCTGAAGATATACGTGATATTATAATAATTGCTACAATCACTTCCTGGCAGAATATAAGTAGTATAACAGCATAGCTCCTGGACTACGCACTGGTATTTTTCACACTACAATTGGATTGTTTCCTTTTGATGTTAAACGATTTCTTTAAGGAAAGAAGAATAAATCCGAAGGTTTCAATATAATTTTCTTATTACATATGTAATTAATTTCCTCTGAACAGTCCATTTGAACAAATGTCTTTAACAATTATGAATATTTATGATTTAAAATAGTACCCTCTCGATCGCCAATAGCATTGTTGACGATTCGGAAAACATAGTCTCCAGCGACATCCTCCCATTCAGGCTCCTCTGTTTCACCACTTTCACAGAGACTGGGCATCGGACGACGCCGTGTTTTACCACGGCCAAACACCTGCAAAACATTTTAATGTAGAGAAGTCTATATAAAATTAAAGTGCATCATAAAACATAACATCACACCTGTAATCCCCGAAGGGGTAAGCAGAGGGGTAGGCAGAGTAATACACTCCCACGTTTCACCAGTTACGTTTACGTCCCATAGAATAGGTGGTGACCCTATTGCCATATACCGGCCATAGATCCAGACTCCGAGTCACTACTAGAAATCCTAAATTAGTTAAATCCAATAATACCCGACCTGGAATTTGTACCCAGGTCCTACCGATCGGCAGTCGCGCTTGCAGCCACGCGATCAATGAGGCCAGTCAAAAGGTGGCCAGTCAAAAAGTGTGTTACTAAAAGCAATTTCAAATTGCAATTCGTAAAAAAAAATTAAAATTAGCAAGCATATACAAAGAAAGTGACGACTTTAACAGAATTAGATCAGGTATGTAAACGTAAAGATGTTTGACACTCGACGCTCTGTCTACCCCATAAGAGACTTGGTTTGATGCTAATTAGTTTAATTATGACGAAAAAAAATGTTTACCTTTCCAGTTCCTCTCTGCGACCACAGCGGCGGATCTAACTGACCATGTGGCAACAGCCCGGTCTCAAGATTGCTCAGGAACGACAGAAGATGACCACCTGTCCAATATTAATATATATAGATTTAAACGAACGACCAAATTTTTAATTCACGTTTTGTCTTCTCGATAAGTAATAGTATAGTTGTCGTCTCGATAAATGTTATTTGTTTTCAGCATGGATGGATGGATAATCGTTCATACACCGCGGCGCTATGGGCCTCGAGGATTTCCTCTTCCTCTTTACCCGGTCAGGCTCAGGGGGTCAACCACCCCCCGGTGCTCTAACCCCGTTGTTAGACGGTGTTGTGGTCTATGGTCGTCACTCGCCGACCAGCGATGCTACATAGAACTGCCGCCCATCTAATAATGACGCTACTAGTATAGCAGCATTTTGTAGAGGAGGCCATCGTGCCACATACGGTCGAAGGCCTTCGCTATATCTAGGAAGACTCCGACCGTGATCTACTCGTAGTTGAACTCTCTTGTCAAGTGGTGGATCACCCGCGTCAGTTGTAGCTTAGTCCAGTGACCCGCGTGAAAGTTGAACTGCTCGTCCTTTGTAGTAAGTGACGGACGCAGTCGGTTCAGCACGAGTCGCTCGAACAGCGTCGCTCTAGTAGACAGCAGCGTGATGGTACGGTAGTTAGCCGGGAGACGACATTCTTGTCCCAGCTTCGGGAGGACTATCACCTTGCCTAACTTCCACATGTTTGGTAAGTGGCCCCTGCGTAGTATGCCATTAAAGGACCTGGTCATTACAACCACCGCACTCCTGGGCAGCGTGCTAGTGCCATGTTCGGAATGCCATCAGGGCCTGGCGTCTTGCGCTTTGGTAAGTGCAGGACGGCCTTCCGGATTTCAGAGGGTGAAATAAATATCACTCCCTCCGGTCCCAGTATCGGGCCACTGATGAAATCCCTGCCGCGTTTTCCATCTACCGATAATGTTCGCGAGCTGCAAGGTCCGTGGGGTGGGGACCGAACTGCTCTTCCATATTTTCAGGTTAATAATGCCAGGAAATGGGATATAAAGGAAATTACCTTTAGGAAAATGTATAGGTGGCCGCTGAACGCCATCTTGTCCAACAAGTATCAGCGCATCGCTGGCCTGAGAGCGGTGCACGTGGACGTACACCACTTCCCATAGACACACCTGAAGTGACATTGCCCAGTACACGCTGCAAAAAGTAACCAGTTAGATTAGATTGAGTTAATAGAGAGGAGAGATTTTTCGTCTAGGGATAATTAATTAATCTCAAAAAAAGACAAAGAGGAGGAGATTAAAGTAATATGAAAAAGAAAAAAGCTGCCATATAACACAAGGAAAATTTAAAAACTAAAGATATTTGCCTAATTTCAGTTCCATCGATCACGAAAGACGGGGTAACATTTAAATGACTAGCTAAATAAAACAAAACCATTTAAAAGAAAACACAGTACACGCAACATACCAATCAACACACAGAGGGCCGGCGCAGTTGCGTCTGTACACCGTGCAAGGATTGGTGCTGCACAGAATACACTTGTTTTGGCACGCAGACGCATGCACTAGGTGACAACGTAGTAGGCTACACAACATTCACAAACTAATAGGCACTTTAAGTAAAAGAAAAGTTCACATGAACGTCACATTAAATTGACAAACAATGCAGCGGTACGAATGGATGCAGCCATCCATTACCTGAACTTTTCTTATACCTACGAGTATGCATGTAATGGAAATAAATATAGCAATGCAACTACTAATGCAGACAAAATTAGCCGTCAAGCTATTTATATTATGATAATATTGCATATTATGTACAATTTTAAAAATTACAGTGGACATTTTGGCAAAAAGAGGCAAATTGTAGAACTCTATGACCTCAAGCGTCGACCTTCAAGTCCATCAGTATTATTAAATTTCATGGAAAATATAAACAAAACGATAAAAAACCGAAAGTAACTTCGAACTTGACTTAAACAAAGTTAGAGTTGTATAAAGTTTGTGAACGAATTCTAAATGAAACAAACTACAAGAAAGCAAGTTCTACAACGTGCAAAGTATTTAAGAGAATGAGAACTCAATTCTTATCATCTGCAAAGCCGACTATTAAGCTAAATTTATGAAATACAAAAACAAATTACAAACAAAGTTAAGTTTGAGATTTAATAACGAGCAAACACACTAACTAATCAAGAACTCTTAAAAAAATAATAGAGCAGTGAATGCGCAATTTGAATTAAATAAACTTTACCTCTTGTCGATGCCTTCGCTCTCTGCATAACCGTTCATAAGCTGATTCGGAGTCCATTTGATGACCAGACCTGCTGCCGTCTGGTGGAGACTCAAATATCCAGGCATTGGTTCTTCCACGTCTTTCTGCAATAAAATAGTTACTGTCTAAGTCATTTAAATATGAAATCGTTGAACTTAGTCGTGCTTACTTTTAGGATTTCAGATGCAATGAAGATGGTTAATTTTTAAGATATTCTTCTTGTAACTCACCGGTTGTACTCTAACATTATTTTTTCCATACAGAAGAGTTGCTCTGGAATTTTGGTGCAAACTTTCAACGTAGTCCTTAGCACTGGACGCTGTTGGTGCTCCAGAACCTAAACAAGTAATGACATTGAAAAAACTTTCAACACATTACGATACAATACGTAAGGGTTGAACATTTTTACGAGTCTAATATTAACGTATAAAACGTCCACTATAATAAAGACGGTAAAAACTGAAAACTCGGTTACAGACAAGTCCGTAACTGTAGCTGTCCCTTTTTAAATTAACATTATAAGATGAAGCAATGATCAATAAATCAAATCAAATCAAATCAAATCATTTATTTGTCTTAAGTACATAAAGCACTTAGCCCAATCTGAGCATACAAAT
>DWEC01000567.1:0-16349 GCA_018245735.1 Microceris miodesmiata
AAAAAAAAAAAATATTTTCTAAGGTGTGTGAAGTCTGCCAACCCGCACTTGGCCAGCGTGGTGGACTATGGCCTTAAACCTCTCAATATGAGAGGAGACCCATATTCCAACAGTGGAATTATAATGGGTCGATTATTATAAACACACACATAGAAGAGTGTACGTACTAGAGCCTAAGTAATAATGCCTGAGGAAATTCATCGACTTATACCTCTTTGGCCATAACCATCATGGTGGGAGTAGAGAAAGCAACACAGTTAACTTACTAGTACTCATTACATTCGTCTATCGATCCGCAGGTGGCCAACATGGCAGACTATGGACTTTATCAGTCTGAGAAGCAACGCTTGTCAAATATTGTAATAATAAAAGAGATAAAAATGATAACTCAACAGAATTTGTTGTATTATATAATGAAATGCACCATCATCATCGTTAAACGAAATGCAACCCAGTGTTTTGTTATCTAGGTAATGGACGAGAACTGGTCTGATCGAGAACTAGGCGCCGTCCGCGTCACAGGCTTCAAGCTACTCGATGATTCACGACAAATCGTCAAAGACTTCCGCGCCTTCTGGCACAAGCGATCCATCAGCGTAAGTACATATTATTGTCTTCATTGTACATAGGATGTATACAATAACACATCAATGTACATGTCCCACGTGAATTAACTGGCATTATTATTGATATTGTACATCGGACAGAAATGTTGACAACTATTTTAATTGTAAGTACATTGCTAAGTTGACGTTAATGACTGCGGTGCATACCTAACATGTTCACATTCTGCAGAACTGATGTTCGAATGTATAAACCGTTAAAACTGCTTTTGAGTGGGATTGAATACAATTTGATCGAACGACACTTGATCAATCGTCGATCAGAAATGTATTAAAATAACTGACAAAGAAATTTTACAGTGTTAGAGCATGGCACACAAATAATGTATTAAAACCTGCAAAGAACCTATAGAGAAATAGACTACTCTGATAATATTTGTAATATACAAAATTATCTGAATTTTTAATAAAGCATATAACCTACACATATACATGAAAGAATTCTAATGACATAGCGTAAGAAAATTTTATTCTGAAGAGAATAGTGCTTACAAAATACCAGTACATTGGTAAAAGAGACCGTAATTCTTTTATGAGCCAGAGTCTTGGACAGACATGTTTTAACAAGAAATGTTTTGTAGCTTCTTAACGTAATATTTTTACAAGTAGGTGACTAATTTTAATTTTCATTATACTGTATAATAATTTTAATTTCCATTATACTGTATAATCATTTTAATTTTCATTATAGTATATAATAATTTTAATTTCCATCATACTGTATAATAATTTTAATTTTCATTAAATTGTTTAAATTGCTGATCGAATTCTAAGAGATAATTAGAAATAAAAATACTTATGAATTTAGAAAAATGTAAACAATTCATAAAGAGAATTCCGAATTCCTGCAGTGCATTTTCCAAAACCTCTCTCAATGTCTATGTAGTCATACAACAAAATTAATGTGATTCTAATTATTATAATGTCCAAAAAATATTTGTCCAAAAAACAATCCAAAGTGCAGTTAATTATGTATTTACGTGACGGTAATATCAAAAGGGAACGACGAAAAACTCAAACAATCTACCGAACGAATACGTAACGTAACCAAATTATTATGAACTTCTAATTTCAAATTCAAAACGCGAACTTGTTATACCGATCTCATTTTTGAGAGAACACCTCGCCGAATACCCGGCTTCATGGCCGTTACCTAAAATTAACGTTTAATTATTTTACTATCATCAACTTGGGTGTCAAACGATTTTCTAATTTAAGGTTAGGATAGTTAAAAAGATATCTACACAGACCATCGATTACAGTTATTTTAACATTTTAATAAGACGCTTAATTTTCTTAATATGAGTCGCATAATTAAAAAAAAATGTGTAATTTTATTTTTAGTTTTTATCTATTTTTTTTTTTATAAATACGCACATAAATCAACTTTGAGGTAGTACGTTAGTCGTATCTGTTCGTAAGCCGTACAATTACGTCCAACAATCTGGGAATTTATGTTTTTTGTTACAATAGTTGCTTGATATATGGCCTGCGCTCTGGACTTCGACAGTTGGGTCCTTATAAACTTTACAAACTGTCATCAGCATAAGTTAACGTTTGTTATAGCATTTGCGAAGTCTACCTCGCGACGTTGATGGATTAGAACTTCGTGACTATAATAGTAATCATTATTGCCATAACTTGAAAAATCTGTTAAGCAATTAAATCATTATAAGCATCCAAAACGACATATTTAATCACAGAAAATGAAATCATGTAGGCGAGAAAATGAAATCATAGATATCTCATAGAGGCAATTACATATCCATACAAACCTTGTATATACAGTACTAGATTCTCAAATACCACTAATTTATAAACTATAGATATACGAGTAATGTATCTGACTATTATTTAAGTGCTTACTTAAAGATCAACGATCAATGGGAATTATTTACATATTCTGTGATAGAACAGTAAAGTATTATATTTTAGTACTTCACCAAATATGTACATCAAGGCTTTAACTTCAAGCAGGATAATCAGATAAATAAAAAAATATTTACCGACTACCGGTCTGGTAATCCAGAATAATAAAGTCTTAAAAATATGTTAAAGGAAAACTCGCCGCAAACGGAACAGCATAATATATATGTGAATAAATTAACCCAACCTATTTCACGTTCCTTGTTCATTTCGTAATTTCTTATTTATTCTCTATGTACGTGAAATTTATTTTTTATTGACGACATTATTTTTTTATAACTCTCAGTGTTCTGAATGAAATAATAGTACATACTCGTAAATTATAATCATTTTAATTTGAGTGTGAATTGTTTATTCGGCTGGCGTATCGAAGAATACTGCGTAATTCTAAGTATGTGCTCACAGGCTGCGGCGGCCATACTGCGTGACATAGTGGTTTTGTGTTGCGAAGTCATCAACAAATGGCACTTCAAGCGACACGAGTACTTCGAAGCGATCGCCAAAGTCGTCACCGTCCTCAACTCAACTACCTACGAATGCAACCCGCCCGGCGTGTTCCATTCTTTCGATTGGGGCGACAGAAGCTCAAAGATGGTGAAAAAAGTACGTATAACATAATTTTTAAACTAATCTTAATACATTAGAAATATTGACGAACACAGAACACAGCACAGAAAATACTAATACAAACATTAACAATCATTCGTTCCTGACATGCACTATGATTTTAATGAACAAACCATTCAACCACAATAAATATGACAGCGTTGATATGTCCGCTAGCGTGTCTATTAAATGTGTCCGGCTAATTTCCCTCGTTCCGCTTATTCGTTGGCAAAACGTGTCGCATTTTATTTCATTTCATATTTATTCACCCTTAATTTTTCGCGTCCATCACTACAAAATACAGCCATTTATATTAAAGGTGCGAAAGTTTCCATTTTAATTTCGCCCACAGTAATAAAGTGGTGTTCCCTTGGGTCATTTGAATTCCCTGTTGCTTATGCGAATGCCAATTCAAATTATTCGAATGCGAGCGAGCGCTGATATGTTCAATACGAGAAATGATTATATGAAATGCGAAACAAATTACGTTATATTCGAAATATAAACGTGTTACATTGATATTGACAAATCATGTTGTGTCTTACGACGGTTCCAATGGAGTATCTATGGTATGAATATGAGTACCTAGAATCCAGAGTATCTAGATAACATGAATACCTAGGTAAAACACTAACGATTATATACATTTATATAGATACATGAAATGTGTGATAAATTGTATTCACGAAACTAAATAAATACATACAAACGTCCTTATCTTCACACTAGGTCTCTTACGGAGCAGGCAGAGTGCGCATGATTGGGTGAAAATAAATCATGAAAAGATGTGTGTTTTTAATCCAAAATAAATGTTATGATTTTTAAAGCAAAACATACGATTACCGATCCACGCAGAAAACCGTGAAATTAATGATACGTATTATTTGCAAAGCTAATAGTATCTTAAAAACAAATTATATATAAACACGTCAAATTATAACTCACAAATAAAGTGATATGTACACGTAATGTAAAGCTAACAGCATGTAATGTAACATGTAAATCCCCAAAGGTTATGATTTACTGCGAATTTAAATTTGGAGCGTTGTCTCAATTTCAATTATCCTATATTTTACTAGAAACATACAATGCGTAATATATAATACTGTACAGGCGCGCCCGCACCGCGAGACCGCGGCCCGACCACAGATCAAATGCGGTCGGCAAAGAGTATAACATCCCAAATACCCTCCAATTAACTGAATAAAACCGTAAACAAAATCATTCCGTTGATAATAATTGTACCCATGTATGTATTTGGTAGAGCTCGATTTAATCAACGAAACGAAAAATGTCGATTTAATGTGTTTTGATTTCCATTGAGCACACGGCCATCACGAATATAACATGGAAATTATGGCAGTGCGAACGACAAACAGTAAAATTACTTAAATATCTCGTTCCTACAATGATAAAGAAATCCAGTGGTCATTTCTATTGTACATTACAATCTCCTTGGTGTATTTTGTTTGTATGTAGCAGTTAATTGTTTGGTGTATGACAATGTATGAAACTGCTGAACCATATGAAAATAGCTAAAGATTAAGGTAAACTGAGACCAAGTATTAGAAAGACACTTCTTTTTCATCTCCTTCTATTTATAGACATCTAAAATTTATATGAAATTATGTGTAAAATTATGAGTTGAAAGTGTTTCAACAGTCACTAAGGTAGTAGGTAGTAATAATAGATTGTGTCAAACAAAATATGTACACACACATACAAAAAAGTACTATGTACACATGGTACCCTACTACGTACACATGGTACCCTAAATGCCTAAAATATAATCCACAATGAATTCCCGCTAGGCAACTGAACATAGATAAATCCAAAATTCAAACATATGAAATAACATTTTTTTAATATTTTGTAATACTCATTAAAAAATAGGCAACGATTATGGAATCTAAAGCTATTTAATTATTAAATGCACACAGCCGCTAACGAACATTAGAGGCGGTATAATTAAATATACTAAATCATAAAAACATTATCGAAAACTTAATAGAAGTACCTTTTAAATTTTAATAAATCCTCTACCTGAAATTCTAATAAATTAAAATATGGGTCAGTTTTAAAATAAGAGGAATTTCAGAGGAGCGCAGGTGTTGGATGTATTAAATAGACCATGTGGGGTCACTCCGCTTCTTTGGTGATTGATTTAACTGTGCTAATCGAGCTAACTATTCTAGCTTTATCCATATTCACTGATAAAACACGTGGAGAAGGATTTATTGGAAGGACATACATTTACGTAAGGCGTTACTTTACATACAGTTACGTTACATTCAGTTACGTAAGGCGT
The DNA here is from genome assembly GCA_018245735.1 of Microceris miodesmiata. NCBI lineage: Eukaryota > Metazoa > Arthropoda > Insecta > Lepidoptera > Hesperiidae > Microceris > Microceris miodesmiata. The sequence goes on from DWEC01000567.1 coordinate 5,464, forward strand.
AGATTTGCGTAAGGCGCCGAAGGGATGTGACGAATTTTGGTTAGTTATGTTCTTTAGTTTAATAACTAACATCGTGATTTTAACCGAGCCGAGTAACATTTTAACGTATTTTTTATCACTGTCGTTCACAGGTACTTTGTTGTAGAAATATGTTTAAACAATATAAATCCGGAAATTTTCTTGAATTATAGAGACATTATTTACATGTAATGATTTAGAACAAAGTAGGTAATCTGAACACCAGGTCACTAATCATAGTACAATGACATAAAAATTAATTCCTTTAAATCATAACAATTGCACAAAGCAAATGATAACAAGCATAAAATCTTGAATTTAAACAAGAACAGTCCTTTTAACCTGTCATTCTCTTACCTTCATCCCTTCCTTAAACATATTGTCATGATAACATACCCATAGAGATATTATATACATACATAGAGAGGTGAAGACATATAGCGGCAACTTCGGACGGTTTAGAAAGAGAAAAACCATCGCGATAAATATATCTCTCTATCTAACTACTGACGTCACTCACGCTGGCACTACCTATGCGTACGCGAGTAGAAAGAGACAGCTAGTTAAGCTCATTTGCTTTCTCTTTTTTTTCGATGGACACATTTTAGGCTGGCTCCCCTAATGTACGTATAATATATCTATGAACGTTAGGCAAAGTTAGGCAAAGCTCACCCATTAATTTATTATTATTTTTTCATGACCTAAATAAATCCTTATGGGTGACTAATACACATTTATATGTAGAGTTTTATTTCCGCAGAACGACGGCACGCTTCATCTATTTACCATATTATTCGTGAGTCGATTAGAGGAGATTACCTCTGCATAATTACCTCCAATGGATTTCCGGTCAGAGTAGGAAATAAGTAGCTGCACGGTCAGATTCGAATAGAGTGAAATTGCACGGTCTTACTTCGGCAAAGGGGCCGCGTTCCTATAGCAATTAATAAATTAAGGTAATTCATTAGGCCTCCAGTAATTAACCTGGCCTAATGAATTAGCAAAACAAGAGCCAGCTTAACTTGTTAACTTCTATATTAGCGTTGAAACACCGCAAACTTTAAATTATATTTTAGTTTGCAACGTATAAATGTTACTTATTTAACTGAACTTTGTTAACGTTAGAATAAGAAAAAGTAAATGATTGATAAGCTTTTTTTCAATTGTAGTAGGCACCGTATTGGCAATGATGTAATCTATGATTATGTATTCATAGATTATGTTCTCCAAGCAAGGAAAATGCCATAATTATCATCACGTTTGGAGGTCCACCGTTGGATATAAGCCTCCTCTAATCGGTGCCACTACTTCCGGTCTTGGGCCTTCCGAATCCAGCAGCTTCCTGCTGTCTTCTTCGGGTCGTCAAACCAACTGGCTGGAGAGCGATACTCGATAATCTTCAATGAAAATTTCTGGATGATCAATTTTAAAGTATCTTCTAAGTCTACGTTTTAGACATGTCTTGAATAATTTCATGAAACACATGACATAATTAATCAGCTCGTGGGCTCTTTAACAAAACGGTTTATATTAACTAATAAGAGCATGATAAGTCAACGTTATAAATACACAAATACCTGCTAATTTTAATTATATTTCCCATCACTTATCAAGAGCAGCTCCGCATCTGATCCTCAGCGCAGATAGTTGATGGGAAAAGTTAGTGACCGACCCTGTTGGAACTTGTTAAGCTCTCCAAACAAACCTTATACTAGTATCCGATAAAGATCGTTATCATGCCTTTCAAACTACTAAAATATTTATCATAAATGACGTAGGATTTGTAAAAAAGGCAACAGTAGTTTAATGCGATTTTAACATTATTTTTATTTATCGACACCACTCAATTCGAAGCTCTTCAGTTTATATACTACATGGCTACACTTTTTGTTAGAACATAATATTCAAAGTAATGTAAATGTAAGTTTTAAATCAATCCCCAATTGCTGTATTCAACATCAAATAAATCTGAGATGTAAGAAATAATAGCCAAGATGAGAAAATGCTAGTGAGATCTTAAATTTTTGTGTGTTCACTAGCTTAGTCTACAAAAAATTTAACTAAATCGGGGTCTAAAAGATTATTATCATATTTTGAATAACAAAGTATTTTTCATTATCATCTACTGAAATCTGTATTTATTTTGATGATAAAATATATGTAACCAGAGCCTCCGACAAACGAAGCTTGGAACATTTATACCTAAAGCCGATTACAGTCAGCGTTTTATCTTCGTTCAATAGTAATTGAAATAAGACCATATTAGTATTTTCCTGGATATCTTAATTTAGACAAAGTCAATTTTGAACTATGAACTGTGCGTGTACTACAAAATAAGGTACTTATTACAACACCAATTTGCTAAATGAAGCACGAATAAGCTTATAATGAATCGCTACTATCAAATTAGTCGTTGCCATCCTCAAATTAAGCTTAATAGAGCCGAATAACAGATACTCACTGTCTCACTCGTGAAGCCATTAATAAATGTAATTGATTACTGCCAAAAGTAATTATTGTATTGTTATCTTATTGGGCGCGTTTGTTAACGCAGAGATAAATACTCCGAAATATTTTATAGATCATAAGCTTTTGGGTACTTTTCTATAAGTATGAACCTTCATTGTTAAACTTTATAGTCCAATCAAATAATTCCATGAAAAAAGTACTTCCTTTTGACTGCAGAATGTGTCCCTTATAAATTGTTAGGAAAAAAAATTTCATAATTTCATATAATCATATCGTGACGAATGAGCTTGGCGAATGTATTATTACAATGCGAACATTTATTACTAGCGATAACTTAGCGTAGTGAAATTCAACAGATTGTTGTTAAAGATAGAAATATAACGCACAAGAGATGTCGTTTTGTTTGCTCCAGGTTGACTTTCAAGGTATAACTGGCCACATAGCGTTCAACAGTAAAGGAATCCGACGAAACTTCACGCTACAAGTTGTGGAGCTTAATAATAACAGGAGTTTAAAAAGGGTATGTCGTATTGTACCATGCAGAGTGGTTACATTAAATAAATAATTATTTAGTATCAGTACGCTCACGTGTAATTCAGATTATTAACATAATTGTTATTGAAATAAATATTAGGTACCTACCTACTTAAAGTTTTTAAATAGCCGTATTCTCTATTATGCTTTTAAAAATACCTTGAGCGAATTAATATAAATTATTTAAAATCAACAAACAAAATATCAAACAGTTATCCAACCTTGGCTGTCATAGATTGTATTATCAACACTGATTTTCATTTTCTCAGGTCGGCTTTTGGTACGACTATAAAGGTTTAGACCCGATAATTCCGCCAAAGCCTAAAATGTTACCCGGCGAATACGATCGCAATAGGACGTATATAGTGACTACGGTCGAGGAGCCGCCCTACGTCATGAGCAACACCGACGTACCCGGCATGCCCGTACCTTTCAACTACAGAGGCTTCTGCGTTGAGCTTACCGAAAAAATATGTGACATGATGGAGATCAAATGTAAGTGCCGTCAAAATCTTGTAATCCGTATACGATAGGTAACATCACGCTTTTAATCCCCGAGGAGGCAGACAGAGGAATCGTATCACCAGTCACGTTTGCGTCCCATCATGAATAGCCTCTTGCCATACACCGGACACAGACTCAAACTCAGAGCCACAACCGAAAATTTTATCTAGATAGAAATTCTAACTTAGGAAAATTCAATAATAAAATTTCATCTTTTTTAGACAACTTGCATGTTATTTATGCCACCAACACGTACTCTCTTTTGTAAAAACATTTTAAAAACAGTATTATGAAGGTGATTAGATTTGTAGTGCTATATTTACTGAGAGATTAAATGATTTATAGGCCAGATGCGTCTTTCTTTCGATGGTTTGTATGGACTCGCGAACCCTAAAGTTGAGGGTGGCTGGGATGGAGCAGTTGGTGAACTGATCAGAGAAGTAAGCAACATTTAGTTATAATTATTACGAATTAGCCATATTTTACAATTTCAAAAGTAGCTTTTCGGTTTTTATTGATTTTGTTGTCTTGGGTAGAGTTTAAGGTCTTAAAATTTTCGTATTATAACAGGAGGCCGACATGGCGATTGCGTCCTTGATGGTAACCGTGGACCGACAGAAGGTCATCGACTACAGCAAACCGTTTCTGTCCATCGACAAAAAAATTAAAAGACCGTACAATTTTTTCTTGGATGCGTTTGCTTTCTTTTCACCATTCTCCAAACCAACATGGGTGAGTTTTAATATAATTGATTCGGGGTTATAAATTTCAACCAAATTTAACTTATTAAGAATATTTTATTAATAAACAGCGTTCTAAGTTACCTTCGAAAACCTATAACATTATAAAATATTTATATATAATTCCATAGCTTGGCTAAACAGTATATAAATATATTATCGGTATTTTCTGAAAAGAAACAACTGACTGAAAGACAAAAAATAATTGCAACAGTGTTGACATGTGGTAAAGAAATAAGTGAGAAAGAAATTTATATTCTACATCGTAGTTTCTTTCATTTTTGTCTTAAAAAGTAAACTCAACGATATAACATTTTACATAAATGGTTTATATTTTTTGGAAATAGTACACTACAAGGAATATCCTGTTCGTATGTATCTAATAACATTTTTATAATAAATATTATACAGTGCAAAATTCGTAGAACGCGCAAATTGATGCAAAAATATATTTGAAATAATACTTCGAATGTATTTGAGACACCTATATATAAAATTAACGGCAGGCAGAATAGTGAGCGGCTTACGTTCAGTGGCTGTCGCTTGTCAGAATTACACAGATTAAGCATTTTTCAGTATTTATTCACAGATTAAACATTTTTCAGTATTGCATTGCTCTGGCTACTATCATCGTATCAAGCGTATTGTGGCTGGTGTCAAGATTTTCACCACTGGAGTGGAGAGTACTGAATGTGACCGAACCTGAAAGACCTGTTACTCCAGCGGAGCAAGAAGAAGTTCCCGAAGTACGTTATCTATATACATTTATATATTCCTTACGTTATTCTCTCTACATACATCTGACATCATCAGCCTACTTCCGTCCTCTGTCGGACATAGCCTCTCTAATAGCACCCCACTGAGCTCGATATGTATATATTTTATATTTTCTGTATATGTTTGAAAATCTATCGTATTTTCAGGCTCGCGTTATAAATGAATTCACTTTCTCGAATTGCATTTGGTACATCTACAGCTCCGTTCTGCAACAAGGAAATGAGCTTTCTCCTCGGTGAGTTACTGCATTATTATACTAAAAGGAATCTAATGTACAATTGACTGTTTTACTCGGATATCTAACATACAAGAAAGTTCTGAACTTTGAATTTGCTTACATATACGCATATACATATGATCGAAGTCGTGTAGCGTAACTATATAGTAGTAATGATAATTTTTACGTACATGCCATAATGACAATTGTGGCAAAATTATCAGTGAGCAAATCATCTATCAAATCTTGTCTGGTGGATAGTTTTTTTTCTCATTATAACTGTTACTGATAAGCTGATACTGATACTGATAACTGATACAGATTTTTTTTTCTAGATCTATGTCTGGGCGTATCGTAAGCCTGGCATGGTGGATATTTACATGGTTCGTGGTGGCAATGTACACCGCCTCCCTGGGCGCTGCCTTGATTCTGTCTGAGATCAACTATCCTGCTAACGAGCTCATCAAGACTGCTCGATGCCCTCGAGTCAGTAAAACTCTCTCGTCTCGTGATGAAATAATAACTGAAATATAATAATATTTATGTTCTAAGTAGGAATTATATTATTTCAATTTTATAACATTTATAACACGTCCATGAATATTTACGTGAGAAAAAAAAATATTTAAACCTGTCGTCTTAAATGACAGCAGTATTATTTCATTATGATATAAGTTTTATATCATATATATATTTCATTATGTACATAATATGTAAGTACATTGTTTTTTATTTAGGATACCCCTGACGGCCCTGGTCCTTTAATACCACAGCAAGCAGTGGAGCGTCAAGGATGGGTGTTCTTCGTAACCGGCATGGGGGACAGTGGCATGAACGGCAACTGTGAAGTCATCATCAACATCCAAAAACCTGGCCTCCAGGAGTACGCCGTCGCGTTTCCGAGGGGTTCCAAACTTCGGTGGGCATTTAATATACATCAGTTAGTTGCCTGCGCTGTTGCGAGACGCGTCTCACATTTGTATTAAACTATTTAGCGACTTTACGCAACGCGTTTTGCTATGCGAGTCGCTTGCGTGGCGACATTCCTTCGAGTTTCTTTTGTATTCAATATTGTAACATGTGACGTAACAAAACAAATGGCAATTTACTTTTAGAGACGGCGTGAATATTGCAATTCAAATCCTGAAGTCAAATGGCAAGCTGGCTGCAATGATTACAAAGTGGTTCGTAAGGGACGAGTGTGGGAATGCAGAGGTATGTAATTGTATATGGGGTTGGTGAAAATTTAAGGGTCATTACATTCACAGTAACAGAAGTAGACGAAGAATACTTAACTTAATATTTACAGTATATGTTATTCTTAAAATGTTGATGTTATTAAATGAATAAGTTTGGGTAACTGCTCTAAAAACGACATGTATACGATCGAGGCGCTAAAATATCGCTACACGATATGACAGTACTGGCAAGTAGTTGGCAGTTTTGAACAGTAATATTACTGATTTGGTATCTCGATATCATATGCGATGAATTGGTTAAGAAATGTTTTTTTTTTAATATATTGTAACAACTACAAGCAACTATATCCAACAATATAGGTAAAAATACACTTGTATCAAGATGTACCCGAGAATGACTACAATGCAATCTCTGAATGCCGTTTGTCGTTTCCGTGACATTATTCCGTTTCCAAGCTCACTTCGGTGGACGCTGTCGTGGTATTATTAGGTTACTCAAAGTTTTAACGTACTGATTCGCTTTTAGATACCAAAGAGTCAAAATATAGGCAAACATAGATAAGTATTAGCTCGATAACGAGTAATTTTAATCTCTAAATAGATAAACCTGTACCCATGTATATAATTATATTCACTAATTTTAATAATTACATATTTGTTTTTTAGCGTTTCCCACACGCTCAAGAGATGAATCTGTACCATCTGTCTGGACTCTTCTATGTGTTAATTGCTAGATTGGTGTTGGCTCTGATCGTGGCTCTCCTGGAGTACCTCGCTCATGGACGCGCTGAAGCCGCTCGTGCCAATCTGACCCTTCGCGCCGTGCTGACCGCGAAGCCACGTAACCCGGAGCCCAGAACTCCTAGAGTGGAAATAACGCAGAGTGAACGCGAACGCCTTGGATGGAACGGAGAAGCTTATCCCGGAGTAAGTCCATTTACTAGCCGACTAAACACATATGTAATAAACTTTTATGGTGACACGATAAAATAGTACTTATTACTCCAAATACAATCCGTTATAATATATTTTCTTCCACAGTACTACAGCCCCTCCAGCCAAATCCAGGAGGAGACTGCTCTGGATGCCTCCTTCTCGCCCGTATGATGCTCAGCCAGGGAGGGCGTGTCTTCCCGGCGCTCTTCCTTCCGACGACGACTCTCTGACTCCATTGAACTTTACCAATTGTAAATGGTAGTACGCAATGGAATGTTTAACATAGGGGTGCAGACATTATAATCTCACACTAACATTATGAAATCATCAGACGATTTCCTCTTCGTATACAATTACAATAGTCAATACCTAGGTATACAATAATAACTCTATCAAAGATCACTCTAATATACTTACATAAAAATATATTAATTATCTCTAATTAACGTTCTACCATCAACTGTATAACGTCTGTACAACATATACTCTGTTTGAAAAATAAATATTTCATTACATTATTGCGTTTTCAACCTTGAGCACTTAATTCTTTCTTTCTTCTCCGATTTTTCTTTTATCATATTTACACATAAGTAATGCACGAATTATTTAACTTTCTCTAAATTCCAAGCAAGTCACATTTCGACGTTTTCCTTTAAAGTTTGTTCGTTAACTTTATGGCGCACGGCTTCTATTAAAATAGATTGTTCGCTGCGAGAATAATTTTTTTCTTATGGATTGTTAATAGTTGGCTGCTGTCTACAAACTGGCGTGATTATGGACTTGACCGGCACAAATTATTTAACTTATATTACTCAGTTATCTACGAAATCTCATAATTATATATAAACAAATTTATAGATCACTTTATTTAATCGTGAAACGCCTTGAATGGGCTTATGCATATCGGACATCTCTCGGCCTTTCGCTGTCATAAGCTCCCTATGTCCCCCTTTCAAATCCATTGTACAATCGTGTCAAGTAGTTAAATATCAGGGTCCTGTAAATATGTGTATTAGATGTTACACATTTAAAATTAGACCACATAGTTCGATCGATAATAATATATACCTACTCAAAATTTAATATTTTCTGTCGCGTTCGACATAAATGAAAATAGAAAAATTGTGTTAGAGATTTCACAGGTTTTAAAGAGAAATGTAGACAGGACTTCAATACAGATTGTCATGTTCATTACTATTAAAGGGATCTACTTATGTTTCTTGACACTGGATTAACCCTGGACTTATCTCCCAGTGTCCCTTCAGATATGCAACACTAAAAGAAACAGAATATATATTTAGAGAATGCGAATTTAGAGTGTTAGATTCAAGGTCTTTTGGCCGTCCCTGATAATTTCTTCCGCATCTACCTGTCTCATTCTGTCTACGACCTTGTATACCTAAACATCATCTGTCTCCTTAGATATATTACTAACATTACTATCGTATCATGTTCAGTTGGAACGAATTTACCTAATTGTATCGTAACTCTATCAGTTTTATGGGAATAAATGTTTAAGGTATATAATAAAATACTATCATGTAGTTAGCATTCTATTCATTATCAGCACGCAGATATTATTACATTAACTCAACAAAAAAAAATTGATGTTCTATTTATAAATGATATAGTGTAACAGAATATTCGATGGTACTCGTAGTCTTGGAAAAATCCCCGTGTAATAGACAAATGATATTTTATCATTAGATTAGAGGAATATTACACGCGTATCTATGGAGATCTGCGAGCACCCGTAGCATAGTATCTTATGGTCATAACCAGTTTATCGTTTTTTGAATAAATAACGATTATAATACGTAATATTAAGAGTTATAATGCATTTATATGTAAACTTTGATGAAATTGAATATTTGGTGTTAGATTTAGCGGTCTTATTGCAACTGTAATCGTATACATGTGATAGAGATATTTTACTTCAATTTAACAAATCTTCGCTTGACTTATATAAAAAATACAAACTGAATTCTTTGAAAATTACGGATATCTGAAAAGGTACATGATGAAAATTTCAGAGAATACTTCAAAATCAATATCAGATTGACTTTTTGTGAACGCATTGTCGATGTTTGATAATGCTGAAAACACAACTAAAAGAGAGTATAATAAGTTTCATTTAATTACGTGATATTAAAAATTCCAGACAAAATTTATTTGGTCCCTATTTGTGATTCATAGATCGATTCATTTCAATTACTAATTAAATAATTATATATTCTCTGCGTTCAAAGCAAACGGTTTTTACAATCAACACACGTGTGAAGTATGTTTCGTATATATTAAATGTTACTAGTAAATACACTAATGTAATGCCAAAGGCAGTATTTAAGGAATCATATCAAATTTGACATTGTAATGTGTTTTTACTTAATTTCTATTATATATTTCAGGTGTATACATACATACATATATAGACATATATATTTACATTCAACTTCTTTCCGTTGATGATGTTTCTTACACAATAATTTCCTTCTCATTCGCATAAACTAAAACAAGCTTCCGTCCTGTAGCTTCGTCTTTATAGCACAGATGTAAGCAAAACCTTTTAATTCTACACTATGAATGATTATGGACACGATTCGTTTTCTAGTGTAAATTATAATAAAATTATCAGCGTAATGCGAGTTGGTATTTTCGTCGCCAACTCGCAAACGATCAATTACTGTGATCGATTTAATGAAAAGTGCCAAACGTAATGTTAAAATTTAAAGGTAAATTGTAAGGTAATCGAATAAGGCATCTATCTAAGAAGGATTCTTAAAGTTTAGTTAGACGTGCAGTGGCATCCGTCCGGCGCTGACAGTCTGAACGTAATTTTCAGCTAGGGAATACAATCCTGGTATCTGACGTACATTGGAATTTGGGGACTGATCCCACTAAGGCAGTTAGTATCAAAGCAGGTTCAAATTGAAGTTTGTAATAGTCTAAAACAATACTGCGCTGGCCATTTAAGAGCGAATCGATAGCAAATCCGTTTGCAAATTACCTAACTTCTACACAAAACTTCCTAACTAATCTGATTCCAGGATTATATTTTCTTACTCCAGCGCATCAGGCGCGGTGCAGTATGCATTTTTATTATGATTTAAAAAAATGAACTTAAATTTTTCATTACAATTTGATATATTAAACGAGTTGAAAGTACCAAGTACTGTCAAGATATAAAACGCGTTCCTTTAAATGAAACGAATGCGAAAATTATTCTTATTTACAGTTCCCAATCATTTTGTCTTGCGTTTCAATTAACGAGCGTTAACCAAAAGCTCGGAGAGAATCCAGGGACAATATATCCGGATTTCCACTCGAGTGAACTTGATACGAAACGGAAAATAGGCAAAAATGGAAAACGTATTATTCTTGTTCGTACCCACTAGAGCAACAGAGATGGAAGTGAGAACGAAATAAAAAACAAAATATAAATTGCTAGAAAAACTTTTAAATCCACCCGATTCGGCGAATGAAATCGCTTCT